>VVAS01112133.1:0-10338 GCA_015103295.1 Ptychochromis oligacanthus | reverse complement strand
CCTTTGGTTCACTGAAGCATAATTACATTCTGACTTCATCCCAACCTTAGCATGACCTCTGCTCTCCTGTCAGATGTATTGGCAACCCCACACATTCACACAAACACACAAACACACACACACACACACACACACACACACACACACACACACACACACACACACACAAGTTCACATATATGCACATGTTAACATGAATATCGCAAATTGTACATTTTGCTTGCATGCACATAAATTAAAGCATAGCCACTTAAACACAGATGCACACACACAGACACAGACACATACACGCACACACATACACACACAATCCCACCTACAAACAGGCAGACACAGACATTTAGCCTCAGTCTGAGCTGAGATCATACTGGACCAATATAATAGTGTAAGTGAGCCCAAACACAAATTGGGCTCCTGCTGGAAAACTCTGCTCCATACGAGTTCTTGTTTGTGTGGGTGTGTATGTGTGTGTGTGTGTGTGTGTGTGTGTGTGTGTGTCTGTTTGAGGTTTGCCGGATGGAAATGAACCCCACTGACCTCGTCCCTCCCTCCATCTTGCTTTCCTGTCTTCTGCTGTTTTAATTGGAAACGGTTGCAAATCAGTCACAAATTATGACTTTATACTGTCACTTTTCCATCCTCATTGTCTTCTTCCTATTTTTCTCCACTTCGTTCATTCTTGAAGGTGTGTCCACTTTCTCTTTTTCTCACTTTTGAAGTGGTGATGTTATGGGCTTTCCAGTCTGACTTTTTTTTTTTTTGGTTTGTTTTTTTGTAATTATCAAACAGGGTTTCTCCACATCAAAACAACTCAGACATGTCCTTCGATAGCTCAACACCAAACAGCCCTTCTTTTGCATTCCGATGAAGGTGAGAACGTCTAAATGAGGTTGTGAAGAACCACGCATCGGTTTTTGTTACCTTAACAAACATGGAGGATAGCCAGGTTAAGTGGGTGTTAGGTTCTATTGTGCTCCAAAGCAGTTGGACAGGGGACTAAGGGTATATCAGGGTTGTTTATGGGGTGATGCTGGACTGGGTGGGCTTGTTAAACATCATTAGGGCCTCCTGACGTCACCGGCCTGATGTTTGGGAAACACAAAATGTCCCTCTGATGTGCCGATGCCATGCTACTCAACTCACAGCAAATATTTACCAGCACAAAAGCCACACTTCTGGCAAGGCCAAGATAATATAGAGCCAAGTAATCTTCTTGATTACTCTTGGTTTATTCCATGACAGCCATTACAAAGATACCCCCTTCCTTCAGCATCTAGTTTGAGTAAAAACTGCCATGAGACATCAATACTGTACTGTACATGTAGTGAGACATATATGTTGTGATTGGAGCCCCGTAGAATGAAATCCTTTTGCTTGGATCCATCAATGTTATGTGATTAGTGGACTCACTGGCACCAAAAAAGAGGCACAGAGTTAGAAGCTGACATCATGTCGTGTCCCCGCTTTGCCAAATCATATCACTCAGTGTTATGATGATTATTATCACAAGTGACAGAGACATTGGGGTGCCCTGCCACTGTAATGTGTTCCAAAGTATCCATCAGATTTTTCCCTCAATTTAGAAATGAGGTAACACGATTCTAACTTTAAACCAGGTTTGGTCCACTGTTTCCCACTCCACCCTTCAACCACAACAGAAATATCACTCACTCGCCTTGTCTGAGAACACTCGTATGTGTGTGTGCAGTACTATGGTGAAAAAGACTGAGTGTGTAGAAGTAAAATAGAGTGTGAGACTATCACATCTTCACAATAAGAATAATATAACAGGAGATGGAAATGCTTCAGTGGGAGTGATGTCAGATAGATTTTACACAGGATGCAGCTGTAAGGGTTCACTGCTTCAGTCATGGAACAGACCTCAGCTTAAAACCATTTTAGAGGCTCTTCTACCCGCCTCATATTTCTATCACCACATTAGTAACACTGAAGCATTGACTATAAATCAATATTCACATAATTTTTATCATCTTCCATGTGAGTGTTTTGTGAGGTCCATAGTGGGATTCTGAGGATTCATATTCATGATTCCGTCTCTTGTCTCCTCTACCTGCTCTCTCCACGAAGATAGTTCTCATTGTGTCAGTGTCCACTGCACGCATGTCCAAATTTAGCCACCTGCTACGGTTGGCTGATCATTTTTGATGGTGCTTGGTTCCTGATGGTGTGCTACTATCAGAGTGAAGCAAAGCTGCCTTCGGTTGGCAAATGCATATGTTTTCTATCTCTGCCTTGTCCTCTTCCTCCTCTTCTCATTTCTTTTCCTCCCTTCTTCTATTTCAAGAAGCTTACCACAGCCTGGGCCCATTACTGGGGGAGAAAGACTGGATGAGTGTAAAGCCAGATTTATACGTCTATGTCAGGGTGCTGCAGAGGCTACGTGTGAAGTACTGCTGCAGCTGGTATAGCCAACTACACCACCTCAAAAATATAACCATACATAGGAGCTGCAGAAGACTACAACATTTGTTATTAGTCAAGTTAGGCTACTTTGTGTTTACAACAAAATGCCAAGGGTTGAGAGCATACTAACTCTTTGCCTAATGATAATAGTATATATCAGGGATTCCCTGATGTATACTATTATCAGGGAGTGGATCATCTAAAATGGAACTGTAAAGCTGTTAATGGAGAATCAGCCTATAAAGCAAATCATCAGAAGATCAAAATGTATCAGTGAAAACACAAAGAAAGAGATACTTCATCCTACACTAATGTGATGGATGAGTGTTGCGATTCAAGATGGATCACAGAAGATTTTCAGATTTTGAAACAGGTGTTCTTAAGTTTAGGAATCACTGGTAGACATGATTTTATTTTGTGAACTATGCTACTCCGATTGCAAAACCTGTCTTCACCTTGACCATCACTCTCTGTCATAAAATAATCACAATTACCACCTTTGAGCTTTTTTCACTCACTCAGCAAGTTTGTTTTGTGTGATTCAGGGAAATTCTCAAAGTCCATTGTTCCCACTGTTGCTCTCTATCATAAAAGGAATAGAAAAGTGTGGGCACTCCAAAACCAAGTCAGAACAATGGGCATGGTTTCCACTGCAATCAGTATCAATATGGCACACATGTAAGACAACCTCAACTGATAGCTTTGTGTCAGCTGTAAACAAAATGTCACGTGTAGCAGTAAAATGGAAAACAAAACTGAGAGAAATAGAAAATATTTCTGTAATGTATGTCTGACACTTAAAAACAGTCGCTGCTATAATCAGTTCACACCAGACTCTTTTAAAGCTAGTCCATCTTAAAATGTCTGTTTTTGTGTGTATTTTTCTTTTTACATGCATCTTAATTTGTTCATGTGCTGGGTATGTGCGCATGTGTGGGTGTGTGGTCAAATGTGTAAGTGACCTATGCAGTGAGGACCGCTAATTTGAAAGGCAATGACATCATCCAATGCAAGAACATGATCTAAACTATACTTGCTGAAGTAGTTGCCATAAATAAATTACACTTTGGCATACATGCTCTTGGCTAAGTTCAGCAACATGAGTCTACTGTACGTCACACGATCTACCGTATGTGTACATCTGAGCATATGCACATATAGTGATTTGGTTTTCAAGCCATTTATTGGATATTTTCTAAATCTTTAATTTTTCTTAATTTAAAAACATAAACTGAATAATTTCAATTACACTGTACTTACACTGTACTGTAGATGTAAATATGTGTAAAACTGGGTGTGTGTCCTGTAGTCTGCAGGTCCAGGGGCCTTGAAGGGAGCTGCAGTTCGATCCAAATGAATGGGGGCATTATGTAAGTGCTTACAACATGGAGAAATTATGTAAATGGATCCGTTGCTATACAACAATACTCCTCCTGTCAAAACATAAACAACATTGTACAAATGGCCAAATGTTCACAATGTTGAAATATGATGGAATATGCCCCAGAGGTGGTACACATGATTATATGTACACACATAAGGGAAGTTTGCACCAGTTTACAAACGCTCCTCTCAAATTTATGAATCATAGTCTGCTCCCCTAAGTGCTGACTTTCAATGAAATTAACTTTTTGGCCAGCACCCACAGGCTTCCATGGAACATGTTAAGAGTTATGTGTTATGAAGATTTACAAAGAGCTCAAGTTGCTCTTAAGTGTTTGAAAAAAAGATCTGATATAGGATTATGAGTATTTGGTCTTCTTAGTTCATCTCTAATGCTGAAGGTGACGTGGGGAGGTCCAGCTGCGGGCCATCATCGAACACAGTGCTGTCCCTCCACATACACCCTTTATGCGTCACTAGCTGTTTGAACTTGCCTGGCTGTTTTTATTTGGTTATGCATCTAAATCATCAGGGGTCAAGTAAACAGCTCTGGTGGAGGTAAACAGCCTGAGGGATACACTTTCCTCTGGGGCCTTTAGCAGCTGATCTTCGCTCACAGACACACGCACAAGCACATGCATACAAATACACTCTTGAATTAGAGCTCAGAAAAAACTGCTTACGTCTATTTTGTACTTAACATTGCGTGTTTAGCTCCAGGCTTTACTTGGCACTGCCAGATCTTGTGGTGCTATATGGGTGCCGATGGCTGTTGCAGTCAGTGAGATGATGTTTTCAAGGATTCACGATGACCTCTCATAGACACACAGACACACAGACACACACACACACGCAACCACCTCCTTACCAAACCTGGTTAAGCAAGAGAGAAAGAGGGGCAGAGAGTGAGAGAGGATCAAAGCCAGTGAGTGGGATGGATTCTCTGAAATGAATAGTGCTGGGGGATATTGCTTTAACCTTTGTCCAAAGCACTGTGCTTAGGGACCTCCCTGTTTATTTTAACGGCTCCGAGTTAGCAAAGGGTCTTTCTAGCCAGAGAAAGAATCTGGGCTAACAAGACATATTCACTACATTTACGCGGGTGTTTCATGTCACGAAAGGTCGTTCATCTACAAGCTTTTCCATCTGCTTTTTCCACTATGGATAATATGAGCTCTTAAGATAATGCATTTTTGTGGTCAGTATGATATTTTGACATTTAGTCATCATCAGAGGGTTTGATTATTCACAGAGTCAGATCTAAAGTAGTGTTTTCATTCCGGGGGTAGATCAAAACTCTCTTCATGCTGTGTCTAACCACAACTAGGATTATATTAGGGTTTTTTTTTTTGTTTTTTTGGGGGGCACAAAAAGGCCAGACCATCAACTTCTCTGCCACTCCTTGTTTTGATCAAAATGTCACAGGACTACAGATAAATCTGGATGCACATCACAATGCTTATCACAGTGGGTGCAGCTCCACTCTCATTTTGGCGCTGAAACGTCCCACAGTGCTGCTGACACAGAGATGATGATGTTAGGGAGAAATGGTAGGACCCCTCCTCTCCTCTCATCACTGTCTGTTTCATCACCCTCCCCTCCCATCCCTAAAGGATCCAGCTGAAGGATGTTCTGCATACACGCACACACATGCAATTGACCATGGGGAGTAAGGTGCCTGTTATCATCTGTCTGGCCAAAAGCTGTATGAGACTGTATGTGTGGTACATGATTGTTAAGTTTTTGCATGTTGAAATGACTCACTGAATGAGAGTTTGCAATTTTTCACCTGCTTCTGACTAATTCAGTACCTTCAGCCTTGAAGGATCATCTACTGGCATGCTATGATAATCATCATAAAACATGAAGGTCTTATAAAATATTTCCCCACATGTGTGGCCTCTGGTGGAGCTTAAACTTCTTTTCTTGAATATAAATTTCTTGTTTCATGTCATACACAGCAGCTGGCCCCTTTAGGGTAAAATAATTGAGGAGGGGACGGAGATGATGTCTACAAAGGAGCATAAGGAGGACCTGAAGATGCTAGTGGGAGTGGGTGGTTAGAATAACAATCTGTAAATGCAGTGAACGCAAACACTCTCTCCTTGTGGCAGACTAAATTGGCTTCTCTAACTCCCCTGTCCCACTTGAAATGCTGTGGGACATATTGAAATCCTTAGTTCTTTCTTCTTACTAATAATCAGCCCCTCTCCTCTGGGCCTCCCTCGATCCCTCCATCTCTCCCACTACCCCAGCTCACCCACAGCTGCACTGCAGCATTCAGGGTGGGAAGAAACAGGGCAGAGAGGGAAAGGAGGATTTGAAAAGAGGAGGGGATGAAGAAGATGTACGATAGATTGCAGGATGAGTTAAAGAGGTATCAGGATGAAAACAGTAAGGAGCAGTATATGGGAGGAGAAACTGAATGCTGCACATCTATGGCAAACAAATTAAATATGACTATCTGATGACAAGATGAGATGCCTCTTTGATTTATCTTCAGTAATTACATTGAATTTGCATTGATATGGAGGGGAGGGTTTACTGTTCATATGCAGAGTCTCTCTGACTTCCTCCCTCTTATCTCCAACCCTTGGAGGATACTGCTCATGCCTGTGGTCATGACTTTGGTGACTTTGGTTTTTGACTGCTAGACAGTGCATTGACTTGCCCTGTGTAAATCTGCCTGGGTGGGAAACAGTTTGTGGCTGATGACATGTTTCTCACATTCATTTGCGCACATTCAGCACACGCCCGATAGATTTACATATCAGATTCATGCTACCCCAGAACATCTCTATCCGGTGAGAATCTCAAAGGGTCTTTAATACAGGAACATGAAAAATGCTTGACTCAGAGTTTAGAAAGGGTCCTGGGTATAACTCACCGAGGTCTCACACTACTCTGAAAACAGCACAACAAGCCCCACATCAAGGGAGCTTTGAGAGGGAAATGAGCGATAAAAGAAAAGCACACAGCAGGAGCCAGAGAAGCCACATTTCCAAATTATTAATATTGTTTTTCAAAGAAACCTAAACACTCATGGGGGATAGGAGAAGGGAGCAGAGGAAGAGAAGGAAGCAGGTAGATTATCTGTCCCCAATTTTTTGCTTCAGTTGAACTGTCAACATGTGAGAGAAACAGGGGGAAAAAAGTAGTGGCCTTGATTATATAAAGACTGAAAGCTGAATGAAACACTATCTTTATGGCGGTGTTAAAGCAAGAACTGGAACTGGTGCTTTGGCTGCAGCTAAAAAAAACATCCTCAGCTCTGAGCTTGTCGTTTTCATTCAGACTCTTGTTTTCTTTCAGCTAAAAGCAAGCTCCCCTGCCCAGAGAGCTGGCTAGGACTGGACACACAGTCACACAATGTGTTCTTCACTCTCCTACTGCCAAGCAAGAACCGGACACATGCCCCTACGGTACTGTTCCAGTGGCCATAACATTACCCAACGAGGAAAAGAGAGGGCTCAAACACAATGCAAGTAATGTAACGCAGAAGGAGAGGTTGATGTGGTAGTAAATAGCAGTCTGGAGTTGTTTCAACAATAACAGTCCTCTGAAATCAGAGACATATTAACAAACCCCTTAGATTCCCTCACTGAAGGGATGTTTTTCTCTCCGGTCCGTTGGGAAACACTGTTGTAGTGATGGGATAAGTTGTCACATTTAGCCAGTTGTGTACAACGTGGAGGTCCATCTTGCTTCAATTAAAAACTCCAACGCGTCTGGTTTTGATTAGGGGGTCCTGGCAAAATGAAGGTGATTCCTTTCTTAATGAAAACCACCAGAGAGGTTGAGCATTGCTAAAAACTAGTTAACAAAGAATAATAGTTGAGCAGGGAAGGTATCTAACTCTCATCTTCCTTCCCCTGCCGTTTCCTTCCTTCTCCTTTTAGTCTACAAGCCAGATGAACAGACCTAACCTTGGAGGGCTGCACATGGGGTGATAAGGTAGGGGGTAAAGAGTTTATGAAATCTATCCCTCTCCTGGTAACAGTTCTTTATCCATTTTATTCCTGCATATTTTTCTCACTCCCTGTTACTTTTTCACTTCACTCTTTCCCATCCCTTTGCTCTGTGAGGATTTCTGTGAATCCATGGTGCCTCAGCAGAAGTCGACTCAGGTTTCTGCTTCGTAGAGCTGAAGATTTACTCCAGAGCAAAGGACTGTTTACTGTGATTTGACGTTGAACCATTGCTTCCCCTCCTTGGCCACAATGTCACCTCATCCCTCATCTTGAGACCAATGGTATTTGTTATTTACAAGCGCACTACATCTTATCTTGCGACCTTGTCACTCTGTAAGTTCAAATTCCGGATAGACTGTAACCACAGATGCTGACTTGAAACAATTAGGCTTGTTGCACACACTGAGCTCTTCAGTGCAAAGTGTCTGGAGTGGGGAGGGAGGAACTGGGTGACTGACACTCAGTGACAGCATAATGTATGCCCCCTTTACTAACATGTACGTCACAGAATACTCAAACAGCCACAAGTGTGCCTGTGACACTGTGACTTGGCCTGTATGAAGTTCATGGAAATGTGCTGGTCACCAAGAGTGCAAGGATGCGAATGGTAAGCAGTGCCAAATGCAGAGAGAAAAGTTGGAATGGAAAAGATACACGCCACCCTGTCTTTTCATAACGTTGGGCGTTTCTCCGAATATGGTCTGATCTAATGAGCAATTCAGATGGTGATGCAGCGATTACCTTCTTTCATCTTGTCATCTCTTTTATTTTCTTATCTTTGATTGTCTCTCCATCTTTCATCTCTGTGATCAGGTCGTCTGTGGGGCGGCATGTCTGTGTCTCACTCCCATCTGCCTCAAAGGAGAGGAAGCTTGACAAATACGCAGACAGTCCCCATCTGATTCTCTGAGTATGAAAGAGCATTTTCTGAAGATGTGCAACATGTTTTGTGAAAGAAGTGGAAAGTTGTATCCAGTTGTTTGATGAGAACTGTACCTTTGGAAAGTAAGAAATGTAAAAATTCAAATATATGTTTTAATGAAAATGCTATCATTTAAATATGTAAGTGTAAGAAAAAAAATATAAATAAAAAAAAAAACAGTGATTGTTCTGTAGAATGTTTTTAAATTGGACAATATGAAAAACAGTGTACTTGACCATTAAAACATGAGCATTTCTCTTTGTTTTATCTGTTATAACATTTTTAATCCAAAAATATTAATCCAATTTCAGTAATTCAATTTGCACTTAATACACAGAGAATAAACTGTTGTTTGTAAACAAAAGTTTTTTTATCCCCTCCATACTGGACCAACATTCATCAGTTGACTTAAAACACAACTCAGAGATAATGGATGTGTAAAGCCAGCAGCTCGTAACTAACACATTTGCCTTTACAGTGGGTTTCTGAGGTTGTCTTTCTGCTCTCTAGTGTTCAGATTCAATTGGTCAATTTACATAATGGATGCAAGTAACTTTAGAAAAATACTGTAAATCTCCTCTGACATACGTCATCCAGAATTTAACTCCTGTTATAAAATAGATGAAGCTGTCAGAAATGTAAACATACTTATGAAGGCTTGTAAAAATCTTCTGAATAATTAGACAGAGGCCAGTGGAGGTTGTTTCTGAATCAAATGAAATATGTCTACTGAGATTTTACTGCAACTTGGGTGCTGTAAAGTTTTCTGCCTGCTGCCAAAACCATACAGCAATTTCAAACCATTAGAAGTTTGTCATAAGTGCACCATAAATAATATGACCTCTCACTCTGTCACTAAATAAAATAACTTATACTTCACAGAATGGGTGATAAGTGGCTTTCCTTTTGGGTTTGCATTCAGTCAGTCCATCTGTCTCTTTCCTATAACTGCTTGTTCCTCTTCTTCACTGCAGCCAGTCTGGAGCCAACGTGACCATGCATTAGGTGAAGGGCTGTGAACCAAGCTGCCAGTCTATTGAAAGTCTAACTGAAAAGACACAACATTCTCCCAAGTGTTGGGAAATTCAAATTCATATGATTTTATCCGGTCCAAACATTAAGATGTGATGGCTACATAAAGTTTATTAAAAAAATTCTCCATTCACCCTGTGGGCGGTCTTTTGTTTGTCCTTCAAGCTCAGGTCCTCTACCAGAGGCCTGGGAGCTTGAGGGTCCTGCGCAGTATCTTAGCTGTTCCTAGGACTGCGCTCTTCTGGACAGAGACCTCGGATGTTGTTCCTGGAATCTGCTGGAGCCTCTCTCCCAGTTTGGGGGTCACTGCCCCGAGTGTGCCGATTACCACGGGGACCACTGTTGCCTTCATCTTCCACATCCTCTCTAGCTCTTCTCTCAGCCCTTGGTATTTCTCGAGCTTCTCGTGTTCCTTCTTCCTGATGTTGCCATCACTTGGGATTGCTACATGTATCACTACGGCCTTCTTCCTCCGCTTGTCCGCCACCACAATGTCCGGTTGGCTAGCCATCACCATTTTGTCCGTCTGTATCTGGAAGTCCCACAGGATTTTAGCTTGGTCATTCTCAACCACGTTTGGAGGCGTATCCCATTTTGACCTTGGGA
>VVAS01112128.1:0-12739 GCA_015103295.1 Ptychochromis oligacanthus | reverse complement strand
TCATTCACCCCTTTTACTCTTCATACATTTATACATCACTTTTCATTTATTCTTCCATATTGTCTCTTTTGTCCTATCTCCCTCTCCTCTCTTCTGTTTCTCCTCAGCCCCAACCGGTCGCGGCAGATGACTGCCCCTCCCTGAGCCTGGTTCTGCCGGAGGTTTCTTCCTGTTAAAAGGGAGTTTTTCCTTCCCACTGTCGCCAAGTGCTTGCTCATAGGGGGTCGTCTGATTGTTGGGGTTCTCTGTCCAATATTTTAGGGTCTTTACCCTAACATATAAAGCGCCATGAGGCGACTGTTGTTGTGATTTGGCGCTATATAAATAAAATTGAATTGAAAAAATTGAATTGAATTGATTGATCAGTGCATAATGTTTTCTTGCAACCGCATGTATAGAAGATCTTTGCATCACCTGGAAGTCTCACTCTCTCTGCAGTACGCGTTACCATACCTACGAGAGCGTCAGGGAAACATCATCAATATTTCCAGTCTTGTGGGCACTATCGGTCAGAAAGATGCTGCACCGTACGTTGCCACTAAGGTGAGCTAATGTCAGTGCAACTTGTTTCATCATTTACTACATTTCAGCCCCCCCCCAAAAAAAGAGTCCTGTAATGCGATGTTTTCTCCACAAGGGGGCGATCATTTCCATGACAAAGGCGATGGCAGTGGATGAGAGCTGCTACAATGTGAGAGTCAACTGGTGAGGGAAACTGGTGTCTGTTCACTCTGGTTTCTTCAGCTGCAATTTCAAATCACTGAAGAAAAAAAAAGAGTTTACAAGGAGAGTATATATATATGAATTAATTTCCACACCACTGGTTTCACTTTCACCACAGGTACCAGATAAAAAAAAGTGTGCTGGGTAGATGCAGTTAGACAAGTGAAATAGTCCTGATCTCAATCTGAGGGGTCATGAGATGATTGACGGGAGCAGAAAGAAGAACAAGCTAATCTGTATTTCTTATTTGGACTTTCCTTCAGTTCTCTCCAGATCCTCTGGCTTCCTCCCACAGTCCAAAGACATGAATGTTAGGTTAATTGGTGGTGCTAAATTTTGAATGTGATCGTGAATGGCTGTCTGTCTCTATGTGTTAGCCCTGTGATAGACTGGCGACTAGTCCTTGCCCAGTGACAGCTGGGGTAGGCTCCAGCCACCCCCACGACCCTGAATTGGATAAGTGGAAGAAAATGGACGGATACACACAGTGATCACCTAATTGGTCTTCACCCAATTGTGCTGAAGGTCCAGGTCGTATTTGTCATTTTACAGGCACTTTCCATTTTCACAAGAATTTCTGCTCCTAAGGGTATTGGTCCGTATGGTCACTGAGGTTCTGGTTTAATCCCTAAAAACACTTTGCATAAAATTTGCTGAATGTAAAACTTTGATTTGAAATGTAGCATTTTTCGATTTGATAAATTTAGTAAGTTTCTTCCTCTGAATGTGCAGTTCAGCTTGTCACTTAAGCAAAGCACATAACAGCAAAGTGTGACAACACTGCATATTGATTACGGTTGACCATAAAGCCAACTTTTGAAAAAAGGTTTTACTCTGTATGACAAACGGCACCAAAACTTTATTTGCAATGACAGAAGACAGTGGAAGACAAGTATAATCTTCACGGAAGAAGCCCATAATCAGGTTAAAAGGTTCGGCATGTTTTTTTTTAATTGATTATTTTCTTATAAGAGCAATCGCTGCAATAACGTGTGCCCTTTAGCAGCGACTGCACTGTCAAACTCTACATTCATTTTTGTTTCAATATGATAGGTATGATGCAGTTTGACAGGTCCAGTACAGAGCATGAAGCTGATGTGCTGCACTGAGAGTTTATAGCTAAGATTTTGGTTTTCATTCTCATAAAACTACAGTACACTAAGATATGAAATAACAATAAATGCACTTCTCATTATTTATCACAATCACGTTTTAATTTCACTGTAATTATGTATTTTCCCCTGGTGAAAGTATAATGTAAATGTAGTCCTTAATGTATACAGATTGGATCTGTCTGATAAGAGTGTCTGACTTTTGTTGCAGCATCTCACCAGGTAATGTGATGACACCTCTGTGGGAGGAACTAGCAGCACAGACGCCGGATGCTGCTGCCACCATTAAAATGGGGGAAAATGCTCAGGTAAGTTCAGGGAGGTGTTCAGGGGCAAATTAAAGGTCCTGCAAAGATGCCCTTGTTAGTAGTAAAGACTTGAGTCGTGCAAAATCTGAAAACTCAATAAAATCTAATTTAAAAAAATGAATCCTGTCGTCAGATTCAGTATTTAAGTCTTTGTTTTTCAGCTGTATTTAACTGGTGGATTGTGAGTAAAGACAACGCAGCACATTCAAAATAAAAGTCCCCATTTTAGCTTCCGCAGACGTACCAGTGTGTGTTTCACTTCCGTGTGTGTGTTAATGAGCTACACACTGCAGTCGGGCAGTCAGCACCAGCACCTTCAGTCTTAGATCTCAGCTGAAAGAGTTTTTGTTTTTTTCCCATGCAAATTAGAGCTTTCCTTTCATTCCAGAAGGAAAAGTGGTTTGAAGCTGACAGAGGAGGAGAAACTGAACAGGGGTGTCCTTTTAATTCAGTATTCAGACTGAAAGAATGGAAGACAAACAGCTTAAAGTGTTGCTGTCATTTCCATGTTCAAGTAAAGTATTACAGAGCAAGAGGACGACCAAGATCTGTTGTTTTTACACTTTTCTTTACAACAGTTATTCAGATGATGCAGGATGTGAAACCCTCTATTAAGCCTCTGTTGCATTAGGAGCTTTGTAGTTTTTCCCTAGTTGTGGGTTGATGAAGTTGAGATCGTTAAATTTGCTGGGTTTTTTTGTTTGTTTTGTTTTGGGGTTTTTTTTTTTTGGCCTGGGAAGTTGTACAAGAGCTTTTTGAAATGCTTCTCTTACTCTGCAAATATTTGCAAGCCGAGCAGCAACAGTGGGAACAGCTGCAGGCTGTTGTGAAAACACACAAACGCCAGGACGTTACCCGGTGCGCCCAGAAATATGCAGTGTTGGAATGAGAAGTGACGCGCTTTCTCCTCCAACAGGTCATGGGTCGAATGGGGACTGAGGCCGAGTGCGGACTGGCGGCCTTGTATCTCGCTGCCGAGGCCACTTTCTGCACCGGGATCGACCTGCTGCTCAGCGGAGGAGCTGAACTGAACTACGGCTTCAAGAGTCAGATCCAGTCCTGACCATCCTGAGCGTCCTCAGGGGTGTCCTTAACAGACTAATTTGTTTAATGAAGACATGTTTAAGTGTGCTGGTTACATGACTGATATGAATACTAAATCATTTTCAACACAGGGAAAGAAATTTAATTCATTTATTTCTGCAAGTTCACTGCTTCAGATTAAATTTTACAGCTCAAAATTTTGGCATCCTGACTGTAACGCGACCTGCACCACTCCCCTCTGATCAACCAATCAGCACCAACCTCTCTGACCTATAATAACCTCCGTTCTCCTACCCCAATCAGCTGTTAGGTTTTTTTTTTTTCCTCAGGCCTCCAAGGACTTCCTGAATGAGACTCCTGGTTAATAAAACCGGTCATCATAACTAAAGCTACTTATTACATTGATTTTGTTGTTTTTTTATACACTAACATTGATGTGTCTTTATACTGACACCTATAATGGATTTTAAATTATTAAGTCGGTCGGAAAGTTGACAGGAAAATACTAAATATTTAAAAGTTTCACACGCTGCTTATGTCCTGGAGGTTTCTGGGTTCATCGCTGCAGAGCGGGGTTTCGTATTTCAAAGCGGAACTCGAGTCGACATTGAGAGTTTGTTTCCACACGGACAAATAAACTGGTTTATCGTCGTTACGTATCGGAGATGGCAGCCCTCCGGACGGTGAGTTCATTGACTGTCTGTGTGCTGTTTACTCTCAGCTTACTGTGATTTTCTGGGTAAATGATTGACCCGAACGAGCCACTAAGGCGGGCGGTTGTCAGCGAATGAGATAAGAAGCCCCTAAAAGCTGATGGCTCACGCGACTCGAGAATCTCGCGCCGGCGCGGAGGGTAGCAAAACTGTGCAGCATGGAAAGGATGTTACACCAACCCTAATGCAGAAATATGGAGATTTTATTTCTGCTGCTTGTCGCCAAAAAACCACACATCGAAAAGCACCGGAAAGAGTCGTTTGCAAATATTTAAGGTCGATAACAAATTCGGCTGATTTCCAGACCAAAGAAGTTGAATCTGTTTTTATATTTAATCTTCTTTTTTTTTTAATGTACATTACACGTCTTACTAGCGAAGTTTTTATGCGTGGTGGTTTGTAAACATTTTTTGAAATGACTTTCAACTGATGCATATATGCAGAAAATACGACGTGTCTGGGTGTATTATTACCATGTTATCACCCTTGTGTTTTACATGTATACTGAATGAAAACAGTTACTTTGCTGCTGTATCAAATGCCGTTAATGCAAGCAGCGAAATTTGGCTTTCATCAGATGCCCATAGTCATGTAGCAAAAGTCACCTCTTTACAGCCTCGACTGTCAGACGTGGCCTCTCAGAGGAGCTCCTGTGGCCCTGCATCAACTCCACCTCTCATCTTCCAGATGATTTTAAACTACTTTAAATGTTGTTTCACTTGCATTCATACAACTGAAAAGCCAGTATTTATGTTGGTTTTGTTAATATTTCAGCCACATGTCCATTACACTTGGCTAAATATTTAACTATTTTTCCAGCATTTTTTTGTCAGTGTTTCAGCTCTTTTAATCTGTAATCTACCGTTCTTGTATGTTAATTATTGATCCAATATTTCAACAGACTTTTCCTTACTTTTGGCTCAATAATTTTCTATCTGGTTAGACTTTTTTTAGACTTTTTCCTGCAAGCGTTCAAGACTCAGTGCAAAACCTTTTCTTTTTTTTTAATCACATAGTCATTTCTGATATATTTCCCCACCCTGAAGTTGTTAAGCTCATTCAACGCTGTCTAGTTGGCAAAATTAAAACTAGTTACAGCATGTCAAACTTGGTGCCATGTTGATAAAGAAATGAATTAGGGGATTACCATTAGCACAGCATCTTTCACAAGTATGAGAGTTTATCCATATACATGTTCAACAAGTAAGGGCATAATATCCCATCCTGCCTTACCCCAAACTAATATAAGAGGGCTGCACTGCCTTTGTATTTCTCATTTTACCTTTTTCTGAACTGCCATCATGAATGACGGGACCTACAAAGCCTGTCAAACAAGTAGCAGTAATAATTTATGTACCTCACCTACTGATTTGTTTCTGCTAAATAAGCCTGTGTGGTTGGTGTTTTAGCTGTTAATATGCCTTCCTTTGTAGCCCTTTGTCACCCACATAATGTCAGTCTGCAGTGAGCACCCTACATCTGTGTCTGATTCTATTTACAGTACAGCTCTTAGTACTGTCTCCTACAGACGTGTTACTAGCTGCATATTATGAAGTGCAGAGTTTTTGATTGGTGCTGAGTCAGACACACCCCACAGAAACAATGTAAGACATTATGTCCCGGTGTATTTCCACAGCTGGGTCAATGATTGTCACCCGGAAAGAAATTCGAGCTTACACAATTATCTGGTAAAATTTTGACACTTTTGACTGTTATATAAAGAAAACCGCCACATCGTTTTGCAAATACATTTGTCATGTTTCGTTTGCAGGCACTCCAGGGACGACTTCTTCAGGCCTTCCCTTTTTCCTTTGGCTCACTGCGGTTCGCCAGCTCCTTTAAGGTAATGAGGAAAACTTTAGCATTTTGTTTTTCACCAGGTAAGACCTGCGTCATAGCCTCAAAGCTTGAATTACAGTCCGATGTGACTGTGCATGTCTGGTTTGTTTTGTAGAACATGAGATGGTAACAGAAAGAAGGAAGTAACTTTCAGAAGAAGGCTTTGTCTCTTTAGCTTGGACAAGTTGCCTCTTATTTACAGTTTCTTTCCTCCTCTGTGTTCCCCTCACTCTGTGCCTGTTGTAATTATTTAATTAATTTTAATTTAACCTGATTAATTGTTTCTAAATGATCAGATAAGTCTCACCTGACTCTGTATAACACGCCACTAATTGACCTTTTAAAGCATGCTCTGTCAATAACAGCGATTTACAAACAATCATTGTATTCGTCGCCTGCTCTGCTCTTGTCCCGTCTTCTTCCTTTTTTCTCTCTGCCCGTGTCCGGCTCGCTTGTCCGTCTCCACATCAGGCAGCAGATCTCACCATCGAACGCAACACAGCATGCAAGCCGAAGCCCGACCCCTCCACGCTGGTCTTTGGCAAACAGTTCTCTGACCACATGTTGATCATCAACTGGTCGGAGAAGGGCGGTTGGGAGGCTCCTGAGATCAAACCTTTCCAAAACCTGTCGCTGCATCCAGCCAGCTCTGCCCTGCACTATTCCATAGAGGTGAGAGAGGAGCGCTCCACCAACATTCATGATATTTTCACTGACCAAACACTTAAAAGAACAGCCACTGACATGATTAAATATTGTCTTATCTCTTACCTGATATTGACTGAATATCCGTGCCAGTTAGTAACTAACCACATTTGGGCTTGAAGCCACTACAGGCATTCGCTGGAAGGGATTTGACTCTTGAACAAATAAAGTAAGTGTTGTGTGTTTCTGTCTCTCCCTTCCAGCTGTTTGAAGGCATGAAGGCGTACCGTGGCGTTGACAACCACATCCGTCTGTTTAGACCCATGCTGAACATGGAGAGGATGCATCGGAGTGCAGACAGGAGCAGCCTTCCTGTGAGTTTGTACATCAGAAACCTTCAACATATAATGGAGGCTCAAATTTACCATCCCAGCCATCCTCATCTTGGTTTTTTTCAGTCTTTTATTGTTTGCTTTCTCTTTTTTTTTCTTTTTTTTTAACCCTGGAGGTTACTCTTTGCAATATACATTTGTTTGAATCCAGAATTTGTTAGTTATTCACACAACATATCATTCTGATTAGAGTGGTAACGCTTCAGGAAAAAAAGCATTTAGACCAGCATGAGACACTAAGGCCTTATTCAGAGAGACTGTGGCACTGCATGACAAAACACAGCTCATTCATTTAAGGCAGGCAGTGCAGTGAAGCTGCAAAGCAGACTGAGAGCTCTGGGAAAAAAAAACACAGGGTTGTCTGGCAAAAAAGTTGGTCCAGACTTAATCTGCGTCAGCTGGCACCACTGGAATTTTTTTTTCTTTTTTCATCCCACAGCAGCAAGTCAAATACCATGTATGCTGTTTCCACTGTAGTGATAGAAGAAAAAGTGATTAGGTTGCAGGATACATTGTAGTAACTTACAAGTTTAAAAGTCCGGCCTGTGTTATTCAGCTCTTATAACCCTTCAAACTACGCACAGTCGTAAACAAGTGTACCGTTACGTCTCTTCATGTGGCATTTTCTCATTTAAAAAAAAAAACAAAAAAACGTCCGTTATGTTAGAGTAAATTAAATTTCAATTAGCGAAAGTTGTTAAAAATTGGCAGGGTGCCTGGGGATCATGTTTGGGCGTGGCTAAAACCTCTTTGAGGAGGTGCCAGAAACTCCTTTATGCAGGAAAAACCCTGATTATTCACTCCTCAGAGTGGAAAAATCCAGGCTCAATCCCAGATGATATGTTAAACGGGCCTTCAAAATGCACCTCTTCACTAAACTTTTTCAACATACTTCAGCCCCCATTTCTGGCACTGGGTTGCCAGATCCTGTGTTTATCCCACTTTTTAAAGCGTTCTTCAGCTCCCATTTCTGGCACTGAGTTGCAAGATATGCTTCTCTGCATTCTGCTTTTTCAACAAAGTTCAGTTCTCATTTCAGGTAGAGGGTTGTCAGATGCACATTCTCTGTCCTACTTGTTTTATTCGTCTGCTCGCACTTCCAGCACCGGGTTGCCAAATCTTTCTCCATCCATACAGTGGAGCTTTCTTCTGGGCTGCATTTAGCCCTGATAAACATAGCAGCCAGACATTATCATATACAAGTGTTGCTGCAGATGGGATAACGGCTGATCCATGGGCGATATTGTGTTATAATTGTATTAAGATAAACAGAATAACAGTTTAAATATTGTGGAGTGTATGTAACAATTAACTAACTGTCTTATTTTTTTAAACCATGGGGTAAAGGAGGCAGATTGGCGATCCAAGGTCACCAGCTTACTGTTAAATATCTTTTCCCCGTGCAGCTGTTTGATAAAGGTGAACTGCTGGAGTGCATCAAGAAGCTGGTGGAGATCGACCAGGAGTGGGTCCCCTACTCTCAGGATGCCAGCCTCTACATCAGACCAACTTTCATTGGAACTGAGGTGAGCTTTAGCTGTGCTATACTGTTCACCCACACGCCCTGTGCAGGTTCCCACCTCAGCCAGGTTAATTAAATCAGGATGTGTTGGATGTGCTTGGAATTCAGTCCTGCTTTTAGAGCGTACTGATGTCCTGCTCCTCATTAACAGCCTTCTCTCGTCTCTTCTCACCCATCATCTAGCCGTCTCTCGGCGTGTCTCGTCCAGGAAGAGCTATGATCTTCGTCATCATCGGCCCAGTGGGACCCTACTTTGCAACAGGGTCCTTCAACCCAGTTTCCTTGCTGGCAGACCCTGCGTTTGTGAGAGCTTGGAAAGGAGGTGTTGGGGCCTACAAGATGGGAGGGTGAGTTTTTCTTCATTAAATTGACAGACGGGGACGGCAAGGTAAACATAATTTAGTCACTGAGGCTTACTTGTGAGTTCTTCCAGTCAGAATTCCCATTCCCTTCATGTTTCACCCTCCTGAATGTCTCTGTCCATTCGGGGTCTGTCCTGCTCTGATTATGGGGAGGTTTTGTGCATCAGAGCAATCAAACAATCGAGCTTGAAGTAATACTTAATGGAATCTAAAGACAAAAAAGTACTAATTTGCTGATATTATGGGACCCAAACAAGTGTTGTTAGAGCATCTTGCAACATAGAAAACTTTTTGTACCCAGGGCACACCAAAAAGTGGTTGGTTCCCAACCACTGCTGTACTTGAGGTTACACCATAGCAGAATTTTATAATTCTTCTCTAAGAACTGATGTTTTGTGAGGTGGAGAGGGGTTTGTGGTTACTGTAAAGGAGATGTATCTGCATTAAAAGCAGCCTTACAGATTAAAATGTTCAGCATTACTGATACGACCGGAGCCATCGCCCGTGCTTTTAAAAACATCTGCAGTGACAAAATGGGTGTTGAAGTCAAAAATAATGACAAGAATGAGGTCAGACGAGTGCAGAAAACAAAAGCAGTTTTTCAGCAGACCACCAGCATTCGTGTAATCTCCACTGATTCCACACAGCCTGCAATCACAGCCCTGCTTCCACGTGACTCTGCTGTCCTATGCCAGCACCTGCTCAGCTTCAGGGTGATTACATAACACCGCTGAACGCCCACTTGACTCACTAAGCCAACAAAATCTGCTCTCCTCCCATCAAACGGGAGTAAACACTTAAGCTATCAGGCCTGATTTAGCACCGGTCGTCACAGGACTCCAGTGAAGCTGAGAGTATTTCAGGCTACTTACGCTGTTTATTACCTCTGACAAGGAGTTTATTTTATTGGTTTAGTTTGTCTGTTTTTCACTAGGATTACTTAAGAAGTGATGGACAGACTTGCACCAAAACTTTACCAAAATTGGGGCTTGGCACAACTTAGAAGTGGATAGCTTTTGGAGTCAGTCTGGATCTGGATCCAGGAATTTTTAGAACTATTCCTTATCATTGCAAGATTTTGCAAAATTGGACATTTTAAATTAGATCTTCACTAATACATATCAAAGTGAAATAAGAAACACTGTGAGACATCTTGATATTCCCAAGAAAATACCACAATCTAATCCAGATCCGGATATCTTTCTGGATCAAGGGTCTCAATTCATGCATGATGTGAAGGGAATTTTAAGCTTAGATAGAGGAATGCAGCCTGGATAGATGAACAGTCCCCTTACCACTTACCACAGTGTTTGTATTTCTAAATATTCTTTCCAGTGACTGAGGTTTTCGGTCTCTTTTAGCTTTTGTTTTGGCGATTGTGCATTGACTGTTGAAAAAAATAGAGCTAAACTGATGCTGATATTTTAGAGTAAAAATAAAACAGATACTATATGAGAAGTGTCCATGGTAAATATTTGTGACTCTTGAGTATTTACAGCATTTGTTTCCTGTAAATTTTGTCATTTATTTGCTGGTTTATCTGTTAATATAGATACAGTTTGGTTGGAAAATCTTTGGAGAGTGACACAATTTTCGTAATTGTGGGCCTGCACTCAACTACACTTCCTTTCTTAATTGAAATAAAACAGTCAATATGAAATGGAAGAGCAAACTCTAGTTTTAATTCTAGTAGTTAAATAAAAATATCATAGCAGCAGGGTTTTATCACCACAATGACCTTCATTACCCTGATTATGAAGAACCTAATGAAGGCCACCAGCCAGAATGCTATCAAGCAATAAAGTTGTTTCATTTGCTACACTTGTTCATGGAGTTTTTAAGTCTATTGAACAAGAATATTACATTAACTGTTGAGAAATCGCTTTTATACTCTGTGCTCAAACGATGCTCAGTTGGTACTAAGGGGCCCAAAGTGTGCCAAGAAAATATCCCCCACACCATTACACCACCACCAACAGCCTGAACCATTGTTACAAGGCAGGATAGATCCATGCTTTCATGTTGTTTACACCAAATTCTGACCCTACCATCTGAATGTCACAGCAGAAATTGAGACTCATCAGACCAGGCAACATTTTTTCCAATCTTTTATTGAGCCCCTATGAATTGTAGCCTCAGTTTCCTGTTCTTAGCTGACGGAAGTGGTACCTGTTGTGGTCTTCTCCTGCTGAAGCCCATTTGCTTCAAGATTCAACATCAGAGATGCTCTTCTGCATATTTTGGTTGTAATGAGTGGTTATTTGAGTTACTGTTGCCTTCCTATCACCTCGAAGCAGTCTGGCCATTCTCCTCTGACCTCTGGCATCAACAAGGCATTTTCACCCAGAGAGCTGCAGCTCACTGGATATTTTCTCTGTGAAAATCCCAGTAGATCAGCAGTCTGTGAAAAACTCAGACCAGCCCATTTGGCACCAGCAGCAGTTAAATCACTTTTCTTCCCCGTTCTGATGCTCTATTCGAACTTCAGCAGGTCACCTTGACCATGCCTACATGCCCAAATGCTGTGGGTTGCTGCCATATGATTGGCTGATTATCTGCGCTACCGAGCAGTTCGACAGTTGCACCTAATAAAGTGTCCGGTATGTTTTTGTCTGGGCTTTGTATCTGTCACTTAGTGTATGCAACTTGAACCTACTGACACCCAGAAAAACCGGACAAATTTCTGCAGCCAAGTATGACTCATGACTGGAGTCTTAACTGCATTGTTCATTGTTTATTGTGATGTTTCAGAAATCATAGTGGTGCTGTGTATTCGTCAAGATGTTCTTTATAACCTGTTCTTCAAACTCATGACATTTATCAACAGGATACTTCCTTGTGAGCACAAACAGTCCCTTTTTTCTGTTAATTTGTTTAGTCTTTGTGGGAAAATGTTGTAGAGGCTTACCAATAAGTCACTAGGTACTACATATTGGCTCTTACTTCTGACGCATACTGTGGACAAAACCTGGATTTATTCAGGTGTCTCTTCGCCTTTTCGTTTTCGTTACATGGTGCATACACAAACTTCATGAAATCCGGGTAGCACAGTCACAGCTAACTAAATGAAGTTACTGATACACTACCTTCTTCGTACCTATGTACCTACTGTCATGCCTACTGTCTGAATGAATCAACCCTTCCTTTGAAAAAAAAACCCATTCATAGATTGTATGGTTCCACTACCAGTGACTGCCTCCTGTTGTCCAAAATGTGCATTACACTAAAACAACCGTAAACAGAATAAATGGCTCTTATACATATATTATTTTTTTTCAGTCCAAGCCGCTCTCTTCATATGTATTAAGTCAGTCTCTTTGTCTAATTTTAATTTTCTCTCCAGTAACTACGGACCTACAATAGCAGTGCAGAACGAGGCAGCGAAGCGGGGCTGTCAGCAGGTCCTGTGGCTGTACGGAGAGGACGAGGAGATCACTGAGGTCGGCACCATGAACCTCTTCATCTACTGGACCAACGAGAAAGGAGGTCAGATTCTTTTAGTTTCCCTTCGCTGGGTTTCCTTTCATTTGTCTTGTTAGAAGAATTTAATCCTCTTCTTATTTTCACACAGTTTAAAACAGTTTTTTTCATTTTCGTTTTTTTTGTTTGTTTGTTTTTTGTTTTCCTGTGTCTGCAGAGAAAGAGCTGGTGACCCCTCCTCTGGATGGCATTATTCTCCCAGGAGTGACCAGACAGTCACTGCTGGACCTGAGTAGAGACTGGGTAAGACCATCAGGGGGACCAAGAGGAGACCAAACACACACTGTTAGGTCCACAAGACAGCTGTTAGTAGTTAGAATATGTACAGTACATTTTGATATTCAAATAGAGAGTTAGTCTCATATTATATTTTCATTGTAGCAGCTCCCAGAAATGTCTCCACACAGGTCGCCTGTTTTGACATAAAAGTGTCAGAAGTTAGAAGAACAAATAAAATCTTGGTGACCTCTTTAGAGTTGAGCCAAATCATCCAGACTTGAGCCAGCAGGAGAAATGATAATTAGTTAAATTTGTTTGTTATTATATTTATTTCTGTTACAACAACGAGATTTCAGGTGTGCTCGTTAGTGCTGGACATG
>VVAS01112104.1:0-10373 GCA_015103295.1 Ptychochromis oligacanthus | reverse complement strand
CATTAAAGTTACTTTGCTGATGGTTTTTTTTTTTTTTTATGACTTAAGTATAACAAGTAAATTTGCTGTGCTTAGTTAAGTTTTCATGTGTAGCACGAGGGAAAAAAATGAAGTGATAATGACTACTTTAATAAAAGTTTGATAGAAATATTCACCCCAGTGCCAGCATTAGCTTATATTAGCTACCAGCAGGTGCTAGTCATATCTGAACAAGTAAGATTGTAGCAGCAACCCCCTGCACCTGAGATCTATTGACTTGAACAATTGTTCAGTTTCTTTTGTAAAATAAAGAAAGTGTTAAATCTGTTAATTTGTCTTTTTGAAAGCACACAGTCTCACTCTGTAAGACCTTTTTAGCCTAGTGTCACGCAATACCAGATCAAACTTATTTAATAATTCATATGACTGCTTCTTTAATAATTCTATACTAGATAAAAGACTAGTAAGCCCAGAGGGTTTAACGTAAATGTATGTGATCAGATGAAGAGAAATGAATATGGATTTGACAGCCTGACAGATTGAGGTCAGACTTTAGGCTATAGCTATGCAAAAAAAACTTTGATTTCAGTTACTTATATAGAATCATACTGTCACAGATAAAAATAGGATTGCCAGGAACTGTTTACATTTCCAAATATACATCGCTTTGATGTATGATGACATAATGTATACTGCCTTTTGCATAAAATCCCCGAAGCTAGTTGGGATTAAATGCAATATGTACTCTAACAGCTTTGCCAGGTTAAAATGAATAGAAATGGAATGTGCTGTGTTGGTTCAAAGGGCCTCTTTTGATACCTAGTGGCTAGTGTCAGTGCACCTTCCAAAGCCATCACTACGCATATGTCAGGTTAGTGTCTGGAAAACTCAATCCCCTCCAGCCACCAGCCTGGAGCCCTGTAACACTGAGAGTCTCATTAAAAAGATATAGTGAGTTCATGCCACAGGGGTTAGGGGAGCACTCCGTCCACTTTAGGACTATAAACCTCCCTGTGACCACTCTGCTGATGCTTGAAGAAAGCCCGAGGACATTTGTCCTAGGCTTTAAATTAAATGAATATAGCACCAATTCAAAAAAACAAAAAAACAAAACAAAAAAATCCAAAACTGTTATCTCATGGCACTTTATATTGTAAGATAAAGACTATACAACATCATAGACTACTGATTATAATTATGTTGTAAGCCAGCAACCCTTTAAGGCATTCATTCCTTTCAATTAATCTTGCAGCATTCCAATGTCTGATCTCATTTCCGATTGAATGTTGCAAAAATTGTGATGACCCTTACTAAGTCGAACCTACTAACATTTACCATTAATTTTCAACATGCCACAAGTCTGAACTGAAAGGTTTGATTTAGACTGCTCGTTTCTTGTGTGTAATCAGCTCTCTGTTTTGACTTTGCAAAAAAAAAAAAAATTTCTCTGTTCTTAATCCAGAAGAGAGTGTGTGTGTGAGTGGCGGCAGTATCTGCTGCAGCAACGTGGCACAACACACAAAGACACTCATTTTAGTGAGAGAATGAAAGCAGTTGATAAGAATCAATGAAGGCAAAAGTTGTTACTACAAGTGAATAAGTCTTTTTCAGGAATGGCAAAAATCACGTGTACCGTAGCTCTCCATCACTCCTGTGTATATATCTGAATAAAGTCATAAGGAACATTAACATAAAAGTGGTCCATGTTTGAATAACATCATTTCAACAGATTAACAAGGCCAGCAATTTTCTGTATTCCATGTCTGAGAAAGGTCAGGGACACTGGCTATGGTTGCACGAAACCACAAGTTAAAAAAAAGATGAAAAATAATGTGAAGGGAGCAAAATAAAAAGAAAAGTTGTTTGTGATAAAGCGGGCCTCTGGTGAGCATAAGTAGAGCTTAAAAGGAAGACTTATTTATCCAAAGGGACTCATACAATCCTCTGAAATGAGATGAAACAACACAGACATTTTTATATACAGTGTCTACAGTGAAACAAGCACTCCCATTTTCATATGTGCACTATACTTTCATGCAGCCACACATAAATAGTTAATTTATACTGATGAGCTTATATATGTGGCTTTCTATTTAAGCTGCCAATCATAACACTAGTGCATTTATTCTCTAAGGACTTTCCACTGTAACTACAGACATCAGTCTTTAGTCAGTTTTCTTCCGTCGGGTATCCTGGCCTGAGGCTGGTGCTTGCATTTTTTTGTTTTATTGAGGCTAAATTAACCAGTAATGATTCTCATTTTCCTGCAGTAACCACTTGTAGAAATCTACAGGAATTAACTACCACTTTGGAGGCCACAAAACAGTCTATGATTTTTACCTGGTAGGAAGATAAATAGTAAAGAAAATGATTTAAATAGACAATCTGCACATCTGTTTGCCTTTGATCATTTTTTTTTTCATTTCAAAAGAACTGACCATGTGAGCTTTGTGACAGCCTTATATACTCTACAGTGCTAAAGCCCCAAAAAGCTTCTTATTGTTGTTCATCAGCATGTAGATGAGAGGTAAATGTATTCATCTCCTACCGAGGAGAAGCCTGATCTGTATTCATATCTACATTTGCATATTTCCCAATGATCTCTCTTCACACTCTTACTTTCTCTCTCTGTTTGTTCTATCATAGAGGACTGACAGCGAATTTACTTTTTTCTTCCTATGCTTTTAAAAAAAAAAGTAATAAAGTTTGATATCCAGGGGGCATGGAGTTTCTTTGATAGAATAAATGTTAATTAAAGTGGTAAGATTTGTAGCAAAAAAGTGTTGTGCGAATGTGGGGAGATGAGGATGTCACAGGGCTACCTTAGAGTTTTATCTTGCATGTCTTGCAGTGTCTGTCAAATAGAAAATGTACCATTTGGGCAAACACTGCATTTACATACCAAGGTCAGATTTACATGTTCTTTGGAAGATAGCTACTCAGTGGATATGTGGAAATGATCTGTTTGACACCTTGTCTCCAGTCCCAAACTGGCTTTTCTCTCTTGCTCCACTTTGAGAAACAGTAAAGCTGTGTTACACATTTCAGAGTTCAACACTGGTTTACCCTCCATATTGTGCAGTAATGACTTAACAGTGAAGCATAGATGCAGATCTTGTGACTGCCACTGAGCAGGCACGGTGCTGCTTGTGAGATCAGAGGGAGGCATCTGGGAGTTTATTTCTGACTTCCAGCAACAAGAGAAAGTAACATATGCTATACCAGCCTGAGACCACAGAGTCACTGGTAACCTTGTACTCTAGCGTAATTAACAACCACAAGTGGACAGATATAGTGATGTGCAAAAGTCTTGAGCCACGACTCATTTCTTTGTATTTTGCAATCAAGGAGCCAGACGTTCTTGTAATTTTTTAAAGTGGTCCGGAGCAATAGTTCACCAGGCTTTCTGAAGGTACTTGTACCTGGCCATTTTCAGAGGAATGTTTTCTTTTGTTTGTTAAGCCACTTAACACTGACCTATTAATCATTCAAGCATAAAAAAGTCACCTAACTGAAGGGGTGAACCAGTGTTGTGTCTACACATAACAAACAACTTAGCAAAGGACCAATTTTAAACTGTATCTTTAGGCACTTTTTTACTAGTAGCCTGTCACAAAAACATAATTTATTCACATTTCTTTAGTTGAATCTACTTAAACTTGTCCACTTGGAGCAGCAACTCGTCCTGGACCCAGAGTGGGCACTCCACCCTTTATCTGGCTGAGAAACATGGCCTCGGACTTAGAGGTGCTAATTCTTATTTTCGCCACTTCACATTCTGCTGCAAATCACTCTAGTGTGAGCCGGAGACCACCAACTACACCCGAAGCACCTCCCACAAGATACCTCCTTCTTAAACATGGGAACCACCACCCAATCCCGCCAATCCAGAGGCACCGCCCCAGATCTCCAAGTGACGTTGCAGAGGCGTGTCAACCGAGACAGCCCTATAACATCCAGAGCCTTAAGGAACTCAGGATGAATCTCATCCACTCCAGGGGCCCTGCCACCAAGAAGCTGTTAACTACCTAAGCAATCTCAACCCTAGTGATGGGCAAGTCATCCCCCTCGTCCCCATACTCTGCTTCCTCTATGGAAGACGTGTCAGTGAGATTAAGGAGGTCCTTGAAGTATTCCTTCCACCACCCAACTATATCCTCAGTTGAAGTCAGCACCACCCCACCCACACTACATACTGTGTGTGTGGAACACCGCTTTCCCTTCCTGAGTCGCCTGACGGTTTGCCAGAATTGCTTCGAGGCAGACCGAAAGTCGTGTTCCATGGCCTCACTGAACTCCTCCCAAACCCAAGTTTTTGCTTCAACTACTGCCAGAGCCGCAGTCCGCTTGGCCGGTACCTGTCAACTGCCTCCGAAGTCCCACAGGCTAACCAAGCCCGATAGGACTCCTTCTTCAGCTTGATGGCTCCCTTCACCTCCAGTGCCCACCATCTGGTTCAGGGGTTATCAACATGACAGGCACCAACCACCTTGCAGCCACAGCCCCGTGCAGCAGCCTCAGCAATGGAGGTGCAGAAAATGGTCTATTCAGACTCAATGTCCCCAACCTCCTTCCAAATGCTGTTAAAGGTCCGCCGGAGGTGGGAGTTGAAGATCTCGTGGACCGGGGCCTCTGCCAGACACTCCCAGTGCACCCTTACTATACGTTTGGGTGCACCAGGCCAGCATCCTTCCCGCCACCTGATCCAACTCACCACCAGGTGGTGATCAGTTGACAGCTCAGCTCCTCTATTCACCCGAGTGTCCAGAAAATATGGCCACAGATCTGATGATATGATTATAAAATTGATCATCGACCTGCGACCTAGGGTGTCCTGGTGCCACATGCAATTATGGACACCCTTATGTTCGAACATGGTGTCCGTTATGGACAAAGCCATGTCTTGAGGTCAGCCTGATTATATCTAGCCAGTATCTCTCAACCTCATGCTCTAGCTCAGGGTCTTTCCCCACCAGAGAGGAGATGTTCCATGCCTCAGTAGCTGGGGATCGGACCGCCAAGGCCTCCGCCCTTGACCACCGCCAAGTCCTCTGCCCTTGACCGCCGCCAAAGCCTCTGCCCACCGCTCACCTTCTATACTGTATTTCCATTTAAATAAATTGCTGCACCTATTTCCAATTTTCCTAGCAAAATATAAAAGAAATGAGGGCTGGCTCGAGATTTTTGCACAGCACTGTCAGTTGAACAACTTAATATAACACCATAAGTTAAGTTGTAACATCTGGCTGCTTTATTTCTTTCTTCTTTATTTTTTTTTTAAACTGTTATAAAACTTCTTTATAGTTGTGCAGATTGGTGCTGTGTGTTTAGAATAGGAGCTCTACCACCACAGTGAATGCATCTCATTCAAATACATTATTCAAGACACACTCGTATACATATTTACCAATCTGGAGTCAGTTGAACTGCAAGCCTGTAGAATTGCATAGATGCTCTGCAGTCAGCTAAATGAAAAAACTACAGGCTATCAGAGACAAACTGCTGAAAAGGGTCAAATAGTGATGAAATTTGATGAAAATCTAGTAGAAAGATTTTTTTTTTTTCTGTGTGGCTTTTCTAAACTACTGGCCACTAAATATTTTCACTTTTCAAAGCTTTTAAAGTTTTGGTGATGAAGTTAGGATCTGCTTTTATAATTCATCCTCGCAGGCATTTATCTACTGTACTCTATATTTTTCTTTGAGGGACATTGGCTGCTGTGTACAATACAGTTTACAATATGGTTTGGATGAATAGGTATGACATATTCTGGTGGTAAATTAATTGTCAGTTCTGATCTTCTTTTTCATGACTAATGAGACTGTGGAGTGTTTTAAATGAAAAGTCCCGCTGTTAAAAAGATCCACTCACTGCAGTTTGTTCCCATTTTGCACCATAACCCACACTTCAAGTCACTGCGTATATGTCCTTCACTTCCCAGCAGGAATCAATACACTTTGAGCCAAATGTCAACACTGATTAGAGCGACAGTAGTGGGCAGAAGAGACAAAAATACAGAGAAGCTGCATTGATTTATTATATAAGGTGGTTTGTGACATACAGTGTACAGTATCTGTGGTCAAAAGTTTAAGTCTTTGAAAGGGCATTTTAATTCATTTACCAGCAGAGAAGGAAAACTTTGAGGTATTTTGGTCTATACTCCATAACTCATATACAATACTGTGCAAAAGTCTTAAAGAAATCACAAGAAAGCTTGTCTAAGAGAGTTCATGCTGTGTTGAAGAATAAAGGTGGTCACACCAAATATTGACTTTCAAGCTTGTTAGAATTGTACAAACTCTGTTTTTGCCTTATATACTATATTTCCATTTATGTTTAAACATGTTTCAATAAATCACTGCGCCTATTTCCCATTTTCTTAGCAAAATCAAGATTTTTATATAATACTGTAATGCTGTATTACTATTACTATTACTATTACTATATTACATCCACTAGTTCAGGAGCTTTTTTGTTAAACTACCTAAACTTAATCTCAGACCTAACAGACACAGGTCTCCATGTTATCGATTGTTTAGTATTCCGCAGACTTCATTAGAGCAGTACTTACAAGTGGCAGCGTGTTTTGTTTGATCAGTCATTAGCAAGTAATCATTAATGTGTCTGAACATTTGCCTTTTATCTTTTGGACAGACTTATCTGGGGAGGCATTCAATAAGTTTAGCGTGACAAGGTTGAAGAATACATTTGAGCTTTTGTGATCAAAACGTATTATCTTCTGTGCTGGTGCCTCTACTGAGTGCATCCTTGCGGTATAGATCTTGAGCAAGGTGAGATAGAAGACAGTGAAAAGGTGTGTAAATCAAAGATTATTTAGTTCTAAATGGAAAAGACAGAGGCTTTTGTTTTTCTTGTCAGGATTAAATCTTTGTCATATGCGACAATTGGCTTGTATCATAACTCTTTTCTTACTCGTTATACACAGCATATTGCGGATCAGTTATGCATGGTTTCTACTCCATATGTAATGAATGTTCTTCTGAATGAATCAGATTGTATACATATGAGGTGAAGCTGGCAGCAAGAAAGACACTGGGATAATTAATTGGATCTTAGTAGTAGCTGACTTTGACGCACAGCATAACAGCGGTGGTGTTTTACATCTGTAGTAGGATCATGTGTGCATTATTGCATGTTGACTACATCTACCCCAAATTAATGTCTCAAATCAGCACTGTGTTGATTTAAAAGCCTCTGCAAATAGCTTCTTTTAATGATTTTTCTCTAAGGCTATTTCTGTCTCCTGTTCTTTTCACTTATTCATTCTTCTCTCAACACATTTTCTTTCCTCTGAAATCCTTCTTATTTTTTTCTGTTCCCACGTTCTTTACCCCGACTTGCTTTCATCATCCCCCTCTCTTCCATCTCGAGATATTTTCCAGATATTCTCTTACATCCCCGTTTACGCTCCTGTTTTCTTCATCACATGTGGGTCTAAGTGGGAAAAAAAGCTGCAGCCAGAGACCCTGTGATTGATAAATCCCTCCTTGCCAGTGACTGGGGGGTTTCTCAGCTCTAATCATAGAACAAATTGCTCACGGTTGTGACAACAGAGAGATTCAGATTCATCAGGTATAAATGAAAGGAACCACTGACATGTCGCTTGTTGCTTTTCTTTCAACCAGTTACAAATGTTACATTAAGAATCCCTATTTTTAAAAAAACATCACCCTGTACATGGAGTTAGAGTTTAATGTTGATGAATGTGTAATCACACAGAAAAATATGAGGCAGGGCATCATTAATAAGGCCATAGCCACTTGAAGAACCCATGCTTTCCATACTAAGTGAGCCTGAACAAGAACGATCACCACGTGCCCATAAACTGGCATGTTAACAGAAGGCCTCTGCTCTGCCACACAATGATAGGTTTTATGGGAAATTTAATAAGCCCCTATCCATGTTTTGCCCACATGCCTTATCACTGCCAATAGAAAAAAATATCCATTTGGCCTCTGACATCTTCAGAATTATGAGCCCTCAATATTTATGAGCCCATCCGTATTCTCTACCACCCATCCAACTCACACCTTGAGTGCATCTGTGCCCCTCCCCCTCGGCCATTTTTTTTCTTCTCCCATTTTATGCTGTAAGGGCCAAACATAAGTACTGGCCATTCAGCCACTTGAGCCGAGGGCCTCAAAGTGTCTCTGATCTGGATCTGCTTTAGAAGAGGTTAATAATATCTTTGACAACAGTTGCCAGCAACAGGACCTGGCAGGGCCTTCTCTACTGATCAGTGTTGTTGGAGGGCGGGATTTGGGCGGGGTGAAGTGCGCAAAAGCACGGGCATGGAATCCTCATTTACATACTTTTGTGCCAAGAGCTGATATTTAATTACCAGCCTGCCAAGATGGTGGGATCAGTTTGCGTGTTGTTCCATTTCTGATCATTGCCATCTCACGAGACTACTGCCTTCAGGAAGGGCCAAGGACATTGGCAACAGAATACAGCGAGCACACACAGCAGGCACGAGTTATTGGTGCGCACATGTGTATGTGCCGAACACGGGGATTTTGCTGCAGTTATATAATTATGAATCATACAGACCCAAGCTTTCAATTCTATTCCATTATGTGAACACGGTCTTTGTTTCCTTCCTTGTGTGTGTCACTACCCATTTTGTCCCTCAGTCCTAAAAAAGTGTTGAAGAAAGCCTCTGCTATTTTGAAAACAGTTTTACAATGTCTGTGTTATTGTCACTTCATCAAATCAAGTCTCATTGTTTATTTGTGACAGCAGCAGGTTTGAGCTGTTGCCTTCAGGGCTTAGGTTTTGTTTTTGTTTTTTTTAGTTGAAATATACAGCACTCATGCACACACACTTGTGCTCAGCTCCTTTGCTTGTGCAGTGACGCACCGAGCAAAGCGCCAAGAATAGAACAGTTCAGTTGCATTCTTCCACAGTCCCTCCAGGATTAATGGACTCAATTGGGCAAAAACATATTTCAGGTTAGTTGGTTTTTAGCTTGGTTTTTGTAAGGATGGTACAACAGCAGTATTGGGCACAGTATTGGGTCACATAAAACAAGGAGCACACTCACTTCAGAGGCAGTCATTATAAAAATGATTTAAAACATCAAGCAGCTAAAAAAAAAAAAACATCCGGAGGTAGTTATTTAGTACTAATGGCTTCGTCTAGTCTGCTATGACTGAAAGCTTTTTCCTAGATAAATGTTATTTCTGTCCAAGATATTCCAAAAATTCTTCATAATTGTCTGAGTCTTTTTTTTTTTAAATGCTACTTGTCCTTTTTCATGAATTTCCATAGCCTGATTTCAGACCTCTGCCGTGTCAGTCCAACTCTTCAAAATCTTTTCTGTTAGATCTGTGTTGTGTACCTTGACTTCTGCTTCCCTCAGTTGGAAAACCAGTCTGAGAATGTGACTTTCTACACAGCTCAGCATCTAATAACATTTATGAAAAATTAAAAGCATTGAAAAGACTGATATAGCTTCTTAAGTTGCTTAATATGTATCATTTTTTTCAGTTGCTATCGTTAATAACGCAGGTTCTGTGTTAAAATAACAATTGTGCAGTTAGAGTGGTAACAATATCAGATTTTCACTACATGATTATCATGGTCAAAATAATTCATGATCGCTAAAGTTTTATGTCTAGAAAATCAGTAATGCTGCCCTAAAGTTTCATTTTTAACCCTCGTTGTTGTGTGTTTATTTCTGGCAAATTGGTCACACTCAAATACAGTCAGGTCCATGAGTATTTGGACAATGGCACATTTTTTTGTAGTTTTGCCTCTGTACACCACCACAGTGGATTTTAAATCAACACTTAATATGTGATTAAAGTGCAGATTTTCAGCTTTAATTCGGTTTAACAAAAATGTTGCATTAACTTTTTCAGAGTTACAGCCATTTTTACATCCATAGTCTCCCATTTTCAGAGTGTCAATAGTAATTGGAATAACTAATGTACTAGTTTTAAAAACAAGGATTGTTTTTAATACTGAATGAAAATCTGTTGCAGTCAGTAACTGCCTGAAGTCTAGAACTTGTGGACATCACCAAATGGTGTTTCCTCCCTTGAGATGCTCTGCTAAGCATTTACTGCAACTCAGTTGCTGCTTGTTTGTGGGTCTTACTGCATTCAATTATGTCTTCAGTAACCGAAAAGCATGCTCTATTGGGTTGAAATCAGGTGATCAGATGCTGTAGAGTGTTTTTCTAAACCAGGGAAAGAATTCCAAGGTCCTCCACTTTGGTTTTCTTCCGTGGTCTATCGGGCCTTTTGGTGTTGTTGAGCTGGCCAGTGCATTCCACCTTTTTAAAAAATTGTTCATTTGACCACTCCTAAAGTTTGTGTTATCTCTCTGATAGGTTTTTTTTTTTTTTTTTTTTTTATGATGGCCTCCTT
>VVAS01112078.1:0-10830 GCA_015103295.1 Ptychochromis oligacanthus | reverse complement strand
AAGAAATGACTATGATATAATCTTCTGTTTAACTTCTGCCAACTGTGGTTGGCGTTATGCATCACAAGTGAATTGCTGTGCATGCGATATGCATGCAAAATTGCAATGAGAGTAAATGAAATCTAAAATGTTTTGCCAAAAAAATAAAAAAATAAAAAAAAATTAAAAAAATAAACTACTTAAAAAAATTTGTTAAGGACACTATGTTTCCTTTTTTGTTTGGATTTTTTGTTTTCAACATGTATTTAGTCATTGCTTTATTGTAATACATAGTAAACTGCAGTCCTATATTTTAATTTCAACTTACCTGTGCAGCCTGTGCACTCTGAACTGGCTTAAATTGATTTCATTACATCATCAGGTTTACATCATTGGTTTCATTACTGTGAACAATTTCGAGTCTTTGTGTCCAAGTTATAGCATCTGTGCTGTAATTGCCACTTGTGGTTACCATTATGCATCACATGTGCATGATAGTAAAAATGTGTTTTGGTAATTGATAAGTGTTAATGAGATCTGCAAATTGTGTCTAACTAGGTGGAAATTATCTAAGATTTTGGGACAGGTGGGTTCAGGACAGTGAGTCTTTGGTTCAGAGAATAGGTTTTTGTGTTTTAAGTGTTAGATCACTTAAGCAATGGTTCACAATCTGGTTATAGTAATCAGGTAACCAGGTTAGGATAATGGGGGAAAAAAATGTTAAGCTAAAAGAGAAAATCAGTTGGCTGAATGACATTCATCTTATATACTCAATGGCAAGGTCATAAGTAGTAATCACTTTGTTGGAGAGGAACACAAGGAATTAATTTAGTCAAAATATTACATTACTCTATGATACTTTTTATGAAACCAGAACTGCTGCAACTTTCATCTTTGATGATGTACCATGTATTGTTAATGAGAGAAATATAAAGTTTAACTTCTGGCCTCAAGTGAAATGTTGAGGGAAGACCTTAATGGTGCTTTTGCATTAGGCAGATTAAACCATCTTTCTCCAGGTTCTACCTTCATTCTTCACCTAACCTAATGGCCTGCCAATGACAAATAGAATATACTATCAGCCCAACTAAATCACATGAAAATAGATGCTGTTGCTGCTGCTGCTGTTGCTGTTGCTGACCAAACAGCTTTATCTTTACCATGCATTTTAGCGTGCGCTTGAGCACATGTGCATCTTGCATCTCCTCTTCTCTAATCTCCTGTATTGCTGGAAAATTGTGTTGCCCCCCCAAGTCTCAACTGTTAATCTGGAGCCTTATCATCATGTTCCAGCAAGAGCGCTGACACACTAAATTCCGCTCAAGGTCGCTTTAATGTCAGTTTAAGGTCATTTTGCTTGATATGATGCCATGAAACTCCTGCTTGCCCAGTAGGAGCCTGGCATTACTCCCCTCAATCATGGATGAATTTACTATCCGAGGAGGGGCCGACTCCCATATTCTACTGAGCCTCTCCCTGTGTTTAGCCTGCTAATCCCCACAGGAGATGGGGAGCAGTAGACCATGGTAATATGGATAGAATGAAGAGAGGAGAAGTTATGGGAGGATGGAGAGAAAGAGACAGACAACTCTGAGGAGAGGAGAGGAGAGGGGAGGAGAGAAGAGAGGAGAGGAGAGAGGAGAGGAGAGAAGAGGAGAGTATCAGTGTCAGCAGTGAAGGTGGCCCTAACAAATCAGTGACAGTGGGGATGAAAACTCATAGCCACAGCACTTTCCCTGAAGTGTCTGCTATCAGATAAGCTGAGAGATTTAGTTAAGACTTCATATTTAGAGCATGGCTTAAGCTGTGAGAAGATGTCTTAACTGTGGTGATGCCAATGTCACATTGTGCCTGCTATGCTCCATTTGTCAAATAGGATTTACCTGCATTTTTATAGCCATAACACTGCATGCCTTCAACAAATTATCTGAGACCACATGCAACTACAACAACTAATTTAATGATCCCTGCTTGTAAGTGGGACTGATGCAACTTCTATCAACCATCCCTCCTTCTAAAACTTCTGTGGTTATAAGTCCTATTCAGCTAGTAACAGAGGTAACTGGAAAATGCACGGGTGCCACGTACAAGATGATTTCAGTTTTTATTACTGAAGCACGGACTGAGTATGTTCAAATTAAGTCAAGCACATATCACAGTTTTGCCTGACTCAGGTTTTTTCTTCTCCCATTACACTTCTCATCATCAGTGACAACAATATGTGCAGATTGCCATAAAAAGATTTCAGAGAGAGACATCAAGCAAAGCTTTCATCCTTCTCCACATGTCAGATAGTAATAGTGCCGCCTGTAAATAGCCATATTATATTCATCATCAGCCACCTTTTAAATGTAGCTTCTGTGGCTCAGGATTATAACGACCAATAGATAATGCTTTTTTTTTTTTTTTTTTTAAATCCTCTAAAACAGGCAGGCTACATTTGAAGTCATTGTGTAATTTGGGTACAGGTGCAGGTACAAAAAGAGAAAGTAGCAGTGGTCAGTCAGTTCTTTCATCGTTATTCATTGATGTCTACACAAACAATTTCTCATAGTGGATTTTGATGCAACCGGCTGTGTGATGATTGTCATGATTGCTTTACTGAACAGCCCTAAAAATTAATTGTGACAATGTCTCTGTCTCTCTGGTACCTTTAAAAATGTGAGTAATAACATCTCACACTAGTACAAGAAAGTAAAATACTCAGACACTTCAAACAATTATTTAATTCATTCATTAACTATACATCATGTGAGATTATAATCTAATGTCAGTGACTCAGAGATTTCTTTCAGTTTTGTTTACTTCTGTCTAAATGGTCAAGTACTGCTTCAGATGTGACTCATTTAATGTTTCAATTATGTGTCTCAGTTACTGTCTAGATGTCCAAGTTTTAAAGTGATCCTCATGTGGCCTCAAGCATGTGGAGGAAGAGGACTGTTGTCCTCTTCCTCCACAAGCTTGAGGCCAGCTGAAGCCTTCTCTGTAAATGAACAAGTGTGCAAGTGCTTGAAGTGACAGATGAGCAGCATACGACAGAGGTAGAGAAATTGATTTTCTTTGGCCAGATAGTTCTGGTATAGTGGCTGCTTTGGCCAAGAGAAAGAATGAGATATATGTGAGAGGCATTTGGCCTATAGTCGGCCAAGAAACAACACAAAATAGTACTGAAGTTACTGAGGTACTGAAGAACTATGGAGAGAATTTTTTCTCAAAAGGGTTACTATGTATATCTATAGCAGTGGATAGTGATTTCTATTCAATGAATGTGCATTGAGCAGATTTCATGCAGAAATAGTCTTTTTAAGAAAATCAAACTTTTGAATCAACTTTCTGATCCTCTTAAAAGTTGTTATGGCAAACTTTGTGCTAGAAAATAGTTTTCTCTTTTTATATCTTATAGATCTATAACATCATTATAATTCATTTAGAAGCATGCATCCGAGCATCTGATGATTGTTATTATCCATTTTCCTTTTATCTTTGAATTGGTTATCACTAACTGCTAAGGAAAATATCTGACTCTTTCACAGCGTTTGCTTGTCGTACCTCATCTTTTGCTTATAAAAAAACAGCCAAATCACATGAAGAAGAGGCTTTGTGCTCAGAACTCATAACTCATAACCCAAAGTAGACACCTTGTAGCCTCATTTACATTTATTTAGATGATGTTACTCTGTCCATTCATGTTATTATCAGGGTTATACCTTCATTATTTTACCTGTTGCTCCAGGAAGAGGTTGCCTCTGGTATCCATGTGGGAGACTGTAGTGTGCACTTTAGGGACCATTCTTGCCTCTGCCCACCTTAAAGACAGCCCTCTTAACCTCCCTCAAGTTAACTTTAGGGTAACAAGCATTAAGCTGTTCAAACATCAATCTTTTAACAGCATTCTTTACCTCGCTACTGTATTTGGGATAGTTACAGTATACAGTGGTGTGAAAAAGTGTTTGCCCCCTTCCTGATTTCTTATTTTTTTGCATGTTTGTCACACTTAAATGTTTCAGATCATCAAACAAATTTAAATATTAGACAAAGATAACACCAGTAATCACAAAATGCAGTTTTTAAATGAAGGCTTTTATTATTAAGGGAAACAAAAAATCCAAACCTACATGGCCCTGTGTGAAAAAGTGATTGCCCCCAAAACCTAATAACTGGTTGGGCCGCCCTTAGCAGCAACAACTGCAATTAAGCGTTTGCAAAACTGGCAATGAGTCTTTTACAGTGCTGTGGAGGAATTGTGGCCTCTGTTGAGTTTCTGTAGATCATGGCATCATGGGATCATTTAGATGTGTTGCTTTTTGAGATCTTTTAGCCTACTTCACTTTGTCAGACAGGTTCTATTTAAGTGATTTCTTGATTCAACAGGTCTAACAGTAATCAGGCCGGGGTGTGGTTAGTGAAACTGAACTCAGCTTTCTAAAAAATGTGGTTAATCCCATTTAATTAATGATTTAACAAGGCGGGGCAATTACTTTTTCACACAGGGCCATGTAGGTTTGGATTTTTTGTTTCCCTTAATAATAAAAATCTTAATTAAAAGACTGCATGTTGACTACTTGTGTTATCTTTGTCTAATATTTAAATTTGTTTGATGATCTGAAATATTTAAGTGTGACAAACACGCAAAAAAAATGAGAAATCAGGGAGGGGGCAAACACTTTTTCACACCACTGTATGTATTATATTACATACATCTCTGATTAACCTGCCACCAACATTCCAGCAATGGACGAAGTTTTGGAAAATTGTACACAACAAAAACTGTAAGCTGTCAGACATTTGATTCCGCCCACACTGAACTTGACCAACTGCATATCAGATCTAACTCTAACTATTCTAACTGTTTTAGAAAGCAGGATGTGGAGCTTAACCCTCAGAGATCTAAGCCATCACAGGTGGTAACCCTACCCTCACCCTATATTTTGACTGTTTTATTTGTTCCCTGATTGCCAAGACCTGGAAGAACAATTTAATAAAAAGAAAAAATTACATATTCTGATTACCTAGGGTTAGAGTTAAAGTTAGCATTAAGGTTGGGGTCATCATTGATGATGACAGACCTCAGAGGGTTACTGAGTTATTTTAAGAGTACACCAGCGTTAAGAAAGAGGTTAACCTCTTACCAGGATACATCATCATGGTAATTTATGCTGCACACCTAAACTGCTTTAGAGCAGGATATTTTCAGGTAACTGAGAATTGACTGTCAGTAGTCAGTGCTTTAACTATCATATCTTTTCCTGCTTGCAGCAAGCAATTTCAAAGTCATCTCATTGTTCTATTGGCCTTTAATATTGATATAATCCTAAAACAGATGCCAGCAACTCCCTGTACTTCTTGACCCTATCTTAACCTTAATGTGCAAGTATTTGCAAGTTTATTTTATTTTACTTTTCTTTAATTTGTTCTCAAGACTGTTTACACCAGGACTGCAGCTGAAGGAATAGGACTGAATTATTCTTAAACATAAGAATACTTATAAGGAACACATTAATTTAATGGAAAATTGTAACTATAATCAGAACTACATGTGCCTTAATGTTGGGGTAGTGATGTTGATCAGCGTATTACCTTACACAAGCAGCTTTTTTATGGCAGTGTTTCTGGATTTGGCCACAGCAACTGTGCTGCTTTATAGCCTTTTTTAACGTGTGCATACCATGTGCTTAACCTAGTCATATTGCAAATGCTACCCAATTTATGTGAACATGTTTATAGTTAGATTTACAAAATCTGTGTTATTCATTTTATAATCACCTTTGTGTGACTGCACAGGTGACTGCAGATGATAGGACAAATGAACCTAAATAAGGAACGACATCCTGGGTATGCTGCACTTGCTTTGTTGTACAGACTCCCAGAGTGGCCAGTAGAGTGGCCTATGAGATTTCAGCAGCGGCCATGCCCCCCCACGCAGCCAGCTATCTATGGTGAAAGAGTACTACGATACCCAATTAGAGAGAACTTCATATTCTTCCCTAGGAGTGACACCTTTTACCTTACACTTAGCTATCTGACCCACTTCTAACAAAAAAAAAGAAAAAGAAAAAATAGTCAGGCAGCTTTAAAGAGAGAAAAAAAAGTGGAACCCATAGGGACTATAATGACAGTCTTACAGATTGGGGTGTGTTTTAAATATATAAAATCTCAGATGGCTGGTTTGTGCATTATTTAAATTATCTGTGAAGCCAGGTTAGTTCTGCTATATTTCACCCTGCAAACAGGATTACGATGTAGTGAAAAGTTTAAAGGTGCAGAAAGTGAAGAATTCTAAAAATGTCGCTCCAGTAGCAATGTGTGGGTAATTAAAGATAGCATTTAAAACTTCTATAATCAGCACTGTCAGTGAACTGGTGGGCTAAGATTAACATTCAGAGTTGCACTGTAAATTTGCGGATGAATGTTCTGCCAAGAAATGTTTTTATATTCATACTGTATAGAAGTGACTTATAGTGCAGGGACCAGGGTAAAGTGAGGGTGGATGCAGGGTGTTTGCCTAGATGCCTCTGTGCATAATTATATGTGTGTTTTTTGTGAGTGCCCTTGTGCTAGTGTCCCTGTGTGTGCAAGATAACAAGTGATTCATCATAACAATAAAAGAGAGAACAGAACATATCCTAATCTGGTTTTTAAAAGCATAACAAATATATTACGGTATATCCAGGCTTCCACCATATGGCTTTGAGGAGTTGTGATGCATCACGTCATCTCACTTACAGAACTCCAATGTTTGTCCAGATCATAAGAGAACCCTCCTTAATGGTTAGAGTGATAATGCATAATAATAAAGATACATAAAAATGAGATTTAACTTTCTCTATACGATGAATTCTGGATGAATGTGCCAGCAGACCTTGGCCAAGGGGAGTTCTAGCAGAAAATAATGTTGTGTCTCTGTTTCCAATAAAACAAAACAGTAAATTATTTACAGCGGGCCACTGAGCGTGCATCCACCTCATTTGTATTCCCGTCACCACGGTGATAGATGTGACATCATGGTGATGAATTAAAGCGTAGGGATTTTAAAAAGCGCTTCTTCCGGAAACCAAGGACAGATGGTTATTTTTTATGAGAGCTGCAGAATAATCAAACCAAATGAGCGAGACTATTTTGGTAGACAAATTTGCCAGACGTGGACAGACATGAAGGTGGCTGTGTAAATATGAAAATCAAGATGTCTATTTCCAGTATCCGGTTGAGATAATTTCACAAGGTTTGGATAGTTACATCAGGAAAAGAAAATGTTTACAGCCTGAAGATAGAAAGAAAATTCATATTCATATGGGAAGAATGATTAAACATTTGAGTATGTGTAGTCCTACATGTCTGAAGTTCCCACTAAGTTAGAGACTGAAGTGAAGTAAATCTCCACCTGTCATCTTCATCTTAAACTGCATCTCTGACCTCTTTTTTTTCAGCCTATTGAAATGAATTCCCAGACCCAGTTGTTACGTTTGTTTCAGTAAAAAGAAAAAAAGAATTCAGCAACATGTAAAAGCCCAGATATGGATCCACACTCCCACATGCACACACAAAAGGACAAAACCTGCAATGTGATTTCATACAAATTTGTTCTTTCACAACCAAGGTCAGCATATGGGTCTTAAAAAATAATTGCCTCTGAAAGCTTTCCCAGCAGATGGCGGCCATCTTGGCTTATTGGTGCATAGGTGTGATTTTTGAGCTGGGTTGTGCTCCATCACAGCCTCGCCTGACCGCCTGATTGAACAGAGGTGTAACATCTGAATTACAGTCTCACTGTTGGACATTAACCCCCCTTTATCTGGACTGAAATAGTCATTACTGATGACACCCAATGTAATTGCTAATTTTACGCTTCAGCAGGCACATTTTCCACTCTTCTTCTCCTCATTCAACTCCTTCTTTTCTATACAAGTCCAGGCTTAAGTTATTCACCCCTCTTTTCTATCTTTCACTATATCCCAGTGGTGAGAGCAATTTATACTTGTCTTTCTTACTGAGGCATCAGTCAACAACCTCATGGGGAGAAAGTGCAAGGAAAACATACCCCCCTCCTTTTTTTCTCAGTTATGTTCCCCTGTGTAATTTTATCTAAAGCTTTGTGTAACCATTCATCTAATTTGTATTCTTGCTTATGATCAGCACGTATGCCATGAAAACCACCCTCGACACTTCATTAACCTACTTTTGGGCTCACATATAAACACAAACACTTAAGCTCAGAGGAGCTATATGTAGTTTTACTCACCTGTTTGAAATGCTGTAAAAATCCAACTCTAGCTCAAGTTCTAGAAACAACCACCTATAGAAAATAGACTGTATATAAAAGATGGACATAGCCACTGTGGCATCACCCACTGGTTAGTGTAGTCCCATTTTAAAAGCCTGGACTTGAGCATCTTGTTTGTTTGTTTTTTTTAAACAAGACATCATAAGCTGTACACTGCACACTTATACATTACTGACTTGTCAAGCAAAAGATAGGCCTACCCTAAAGCATAACCTGCTTTATTATACATTAACTTCACATGGGACCATAATTTACTAAATACACCATGTTGTACTGCAATTGAGAATATACACATCAGGATAGTGTTTAATGAAGATATATAGAGCAAGTCCTTTTTTTATACTTCTATTCAATTTAACTTGTTTTTCCAAACAGAGGCATTGCCCCCTGCTGGCTATTAGAATAAAATGGTTTAAGGCACTTCCTGTACTGGCTTCATGTTTCAGACGAGAGGCTACATGCATCTTCTATATATAATCTGTGATCAAGAAGGAAAACACCATCCATCCAACCATTTTCTTACCCACTTATCCAGTTCAGTAATGCAGGGCTAACTCAGAGAGACAGACAACCATTCACACTCACATTCACACCAACAGCCAACTTAGAATGACCATTTAACCTAATATGCATGTCTCTGAGCTTTGGGAGAAAGGTGGAGTACCTGGAGAGAACCCACAAAGGCATCAGGAGAACATACAAACTCCACACAGAAGGGCAGCCAGCCTGTGGTTTTGAACCCAAGACCTTCTTTCTGCAAGACGACTTTACCACTGTGCTGCCCAGAAGGAAAACACAAAAAGTAAACACTTTTTTAGAACTGCCAAGCCATGTTGTTTAACTAATTGTTTATATTTTATAACACATCTTCACAATTATTTATTAACAGGCTGGGAAACTAGATCACTTGAAAAAACAAAACACTGTAAAATAAAAATAATTTAATGAATGACAGAAACTCACTTCCTCAGACATGTCAAAAAATGTCATATGCTTACTCACTGTCACAAAATGATTCATAAATAAACCTCAGAAACTATTCACAATATTATACTTACACACAAAAGATATCTGGGAAATTGTTTTCTTGTTTGTTTTTTAATCAAACTGCCTCTTCAGAATATTCTTCTTGTTTGACCCACAGCATACTGAACTAGGATGTGATAGTTGCAGGCGTGGAGCTCATACTGGTTAAATTCCTGAGGCACATTCAAAAAACATGAAGGAATGTGTAAGAATTTCAGGTGTTCTAGGATTTCCAAAAATCAGAGAGCTTTTGAGTTCTAGGGAGCAAAGAAAACAAGATCTTCTCAGACGCATGGCAATATACTAATAAGCTAAGGTAATTGGTAATATGGTAAGCTAAGTATTAAGCTTGAATAAACCCATAAAACCCACCTCTGTTCATCAAAATTATATCTATCTACACCCAAACAGAGTTTCATGATAAAGAGCAAATTCTGCAGGGCCCCGTACAAGTTGTTGTATCAGAATGGTAATGTAGTTCATTAATTGCTCTCTACAATATTACAGATGTATTAGTAATAGATAACATGACCCTTTGGCTAGACTCCATAATCAAACTAAGAATTTGTATCTTATATTAAATTAACCTTTTTCCGAGTAGCCCCACCCCTCAAGCTGAGGGATTGGTTTCTAAGTTATATTACATAATAAGGCCAGAGGACATTTAACAATAAAGCTTAAATCATAATAAGCTGCTTGCAGACATGACCGAATGGGTCACTGTAGAAAAGACAGTCACCTTTATTTGCAGTAACATGGCAGGCAAAGGACTCCATAATGAATGATTTCACATTACTTCTTAGTGTTAGTCAGACAGAAAGGACCTTTCACTCTGTTAAATGATATGTTCTTGTCAACTCTAGCATCCACCTTTCCAATCAGCTACACGTCCCTCATAATTGTACATGGGATAATTATTGCACTTAATCTTTTACGAAATTCCCAAATGATTCCCCTATCTTCCCTCAAGAAGCGACAATGTGACATTAAACCCAGTATTATCACATTGTGCTGTGAAAGGTTAGTGTGCTTTGCAAAATTAGTAGATGACATGCATACCACTGAGTACAAAAGGGCTGGTGTGCTATGAAGAAAATTACTAAGAAAAATTGGGGAAATAAATGTAACCTCTGATTTTCTTGAGACTTGTTAATGCTCCTGATAATGCTGAGGACTGATGGACTCTTAACGAGACTAGCAAAATCAGTGTATTAACACAAAGAGATTAAATCAGATTTAATCTCAGATTTTTTTTCTTTTAACCAAAAAAAACTAAAACCACATTTGCCATACTGTTGGCATTATTCAAGCCCTTTATGCCACTAGAATGCAACTTAAAAGACTCAGAAAAGCAAGAAAAATTCAAAATACATCCTGAATATATTAATTCACATCTCAGAGCAACAACATAAGGCCATTGGTATGCAGGTGTGTTAGTAGAAGATGGCTTTTTTGTCAAGGTCAGTGTGACTTCTGAACTGCTGCATCCACTCGGTGACTGACAGCAGATAGATGAGAAGCAGAAGCCTATTTTCAAATATATTTTC
>VVAS01112066.1:7381-21365 GCA_015103295.1 Ptychochromis oligacanthus | reverse complement strand
GTCTTGTGTTTACCCTCCTCCCTCCTCCTCCTCCTCACATGCAGTCTCACATAGTGCTGTACCTTCAACAACATGACTGAGCATTTGTCGCCTACAGGAAAGTCAGCAAAGAGGGGAGCAGAGAAGGAGAGTTGGAGGACTTGTATGAAGATGAAGCATTTACAGAGAGCACTGAATAACTGGCTCACATGGATTTAAAATACAGAGTCTATGCAGAAAAGCATGTTTTGTACATTTTTCTCTTCTTATTTTTTGCTTTTACTTCTTTTTTTTCTGACTTTAGAGGAGAAGATTGTGGTAACTTTGTGATATACTGGGTATTAAAATATTGATTTATAGCCCATTAAAATGCATGAAAGATTAGATTTTCTTCCATCCAGGCTTAAAAATGTAAATATGCTCCATGAAGAAGATATTTTTACATTTTCCTACAGCCACTGAAGACAATAAAACAAAATTATATTTAAACAATGACAGTGAATGACGTTTCTGTGTAAATGCAACTTCTATAACATTTGGCTTTGTTGAATATAAAACTCTAGATGGCAGCCTTGAGAAAACATATAACTTAATTATTTTTATTGGATTGTTTTTTTTCTATGAGGTTAATGAGTTTTGACTATGAGTAGAATCCATGAAGAAATGCACACTCCTTCATTACCACCTTTCTAGAATTTTTGAAAGCCTGATTCTGAATATTGGCGGCCCTTCACACCTTTGACCAACAGAGGGCAGCATTGTGCAGCAATTATAGCGCTCAAGTGCAATAATCCACCCTGCTGAAGGGCCCTTAAGCAAAACAACTTAGCACCATAGACACTGCACTCTCACCATTAGAGCTGTTCAAAAACACTCTTCTAAAACTTTAGAGTTATATGAGCATTTCCTTCTGGACTTTCTAATTTAGACATGTAAACTGGAATACAAATAATATTTTGAGGTCTGTTTTTACAAATTTCCTGGAATTTGCACGTTGTTCTCTTGCAGCAGAAAGAAAAAATAGCTGCTATATGTTTTTTAGCTTGAGAATATGTTGTCAGAGCCAGACGCTCCATAAATTATTAATTACAATTACATGTGGACAAATGAGAGGACTCTTAAATTAATATGATTAATAATACTACTGATCCTCTTGTTTGTGATTCTACTGAAAACCCTTTTGTAAAGAGCCGGTTTGTCATTGTTAAGATGTTCTATCCAAAGTGTATTATATCACAACACTCCTCTGTTCTCTCCTTTGCTCGTGCAGCAAAAATAGATGTTTCGGTGGTGAGGATGAGGCATGATGCTGCAAAATTTTAAATCCCTAAGCAGGAGTGCCACTGCCCATCACCATCACAGCTTTACAGTCACAGCACAGATTTCAGGTTTATCACACTGAGCTGGATTTAGAGAGGCGGGCTTTACTGAGGTACAGGTAGGCTGGCGCTACAGCACTGATGGTTTTTCTGGGGGTGTGTGTAGTAGGTGGAACAATATCTCTGATGGTCTGAGCAGCACAATATGGAAAAGATACAACGGCAAGAAGCACAGAGTAAGAAGAAGAAAATTAGATTTTAGCTGGTACAGTGTGACTGTGATGGAGAAAGAAATACACAGAGCTGTTAAAGGAGCTATAGATAGAGGTGTAGTGCTATGTGTTTAAGTACCAGAGCACACAAATGTGCACACGCTCGTTGAGTTGTTGCTTGTTTCTCAGGCTACATAACCACATGATCAGATGTTAGACTGACTCTATCAATAGATCATGAAGTCGTCTGTCTCGCAACTTCCTCTTCATCTCCTCCTGTGACAATCTTTACTCGCCACATCTCTCTTTCTCTCTCTAATACTCTGCTGTGGTAGAATAACATTGAATTACTAACCAGGTTTCAAAGGATGAATGCCAGAGCTAGATAATCTTATGTACCTTTTTTCCCACAACAGGTTCCTGAAAATGTTTCACAATAAAAGCCTTGCTAGGAAAATGAAATATTTATGTTCACTGATGAGCTAGAGGACTTTTATTTTGAAACAGATAGAGGAAATTTTAAATTTGTGCAAACAGTGTAATGCAGTAACTTCAACAGAGTGGGTCAAGTCTGACCACCAGTTATACTTAACAAGAAACAAGAAAAGACCTGTTGTCTTCAGTGGCCTTTATGTAAGTTCAGCTGGATTCGAGTTAACATACAGACAAGAGAAAATAGAATACTGACTTCACTGCGCTATATGAATGCAGCCTGCAACCAAGGCAACTTTTAAGGTGATATGTTTTATTGTTGTTACTCAGTGCATGAGCTGACACTGTCCATCAATCAACACACCTTAAACATCAGTGTAACATTGTCAGTTTGTCGTTATGCGTGAAATAGACTTTATTTCAACTGGATTATGCTTTATGTAAATATTCTATTTCCTCACTTGCAGATAAAAGTGGTGCAACATAACAAATAAGAGTTAAATCACAACTAATAATGAAGAGAAATGATCACCAGAAATACTAACTCATCTAGTTAGCAAAGAAACAACTAAAGCTAATTAAGCCCCTTTTCTTGCAATTAATATCTACTTTAATGCTCCAGAATCTTAGTAACTGCATTCAATACACATAACAAAAAACAACTGAATCTCAACTTATAACCAAAAGAAAGACAGACCACATTAGTGCTGTTAATCTTACTACTCATTAATGGAGTCTATACTCCAAATGTATAGTGAGCATTACTATGCTATAAAGTGCACTCAGAGTATCCCATAATGCCTTGCAGTACTATCCAACTGATAGTCAAAGGTAGACTGGCAAGAGGAAAGAGAGAAACACATCACAGCATAAACTACTCAAAGTATTTGTATTAATTTGAAAAATTACACGTGTAATTTACACTTATGTATTAATCATAAAAATCCATGGTATTATTTATTTTATTAGCTAATGTTGATCTGTCATATTTTAACTGTGTGATAGCAATGATATAAATAATGGCACAGAGAAAGTGACTCTAATAGTGTAGAGAAGTGTTTTCTCAATTTGCTGATGAGCTCACCATATAATCCTACAAACTAAGTACACCCTTAGTGCTTCCATAGGAATTAAGAGGTAAAGTAGCAACCAGGTGCTGCTAATCATTTGCAGTTAATTAACTGATCATCGGCAAGTGTGACCACCTCTATAAAAGCAGACGTTTTGGCAGTTTGCTGGTCTGGAGCATTCAGGTGTGTATCAGCACAATGCCACAATCTTCCCAGTGGACGTCCCAGCAAATTCACCCCACCGTCAGACCATGTAATGCTCAAAGAAATTGCAAAAAACCCGAGAGGTCCATCTCAGACTCTACAGGCCTCAGTTAGCATGTTAATGTTAAAGTTCATGATAGTACAATTAAAAAAAGACTGAACAGGTATGGCTTGTTTGGCCTATTTTATTTAAAAAGGAACATGACAGCACAGCTTAGGTTTCCAAACCACAAGACTTCTGGAACAATGTCCTTTGGACAGACAAGACCAAAGTGGAGATGTTTTGCCATGATGCAGAGTGTTACGTTTGGTGAAAACCAAACACAGCATATCAGCACAAACACCTCATACCAACTGTCAGCACGGTGGTGGAGGGGTGATCATTTGGGCTGGTTTTGCAACCACAGGACCTGGGCATCTTGCAGCCGCTGAGTCGACCATGAAGTCCTCTGTATACCAAAGTATTCTAGAGTCAAATGTGAAGCCATCTATCCAACAGCTAAAGACTGGCTAAAACTAGATCCTGCAACAGGACAATGATCCCAATCTACAAACAAATCTATAACAGAAAGGCTGAAAAAGAAAAGAATCAAGGTGTTGCAATGGTCCAGTCAAAGTCCAGACTTCAACCTGATTGAATTGCTGTGGCAGGACCTTAAGAGAGCTGTGCATTAACAAATGCTCACAAAAGTCAATAAATTGAAACAATGTTGTGAAGTAGAGTGGGCCAAAATTCCTCCGCAACAATGTGAGAGACTGATAACGACATACAGAAAATGATTACTTCAGGTTATTGCTGCTAAAGGTGTATAAGCTGCTGAATCAGGAGGTGTACTTAGTTTTTCACAGGACTACATCTTTTTCACATGACTGTAACTCCCCAAAAAGATAAAAAGGAGTGGCGACTGAGTGCATGATTTTTCATAAAACCAGTGTTAGCAGTAACTACCTAGCTAGCAATCAGAATTAAGCTCCTCCCAGGGACAGTTAGTGCTGGGAAGGAAGATATATTTGTATATCTGAAGTAGAATAGGAGTGGAATAGGAAAATATTGTTTAATTTTCAACACTGAAAGGTGTTCTCATTTGACACCATGGTAACCTTACCATTATGCTGTCAGATTTGACCAGAAGACAGAAGAGGAGTGACAAATTCGAATTCAATTCAAATTCAAGAGAACCAATCAGTCAAAGTTTAAGAACATACTGCCTTATGAATTAAACCTAGATGGCCAGTTGTGTCATCCTGCTCTTGATAATGTTACACTGGAGTTTGTCCCCCCTTGTCTGTAAATACGCCAAAAGAAGGCATTCCTTCACGTCTGCTGCAAAGCCACAGACTTCTACATAAAAACCTTTTACTAAAAACAATACATTTGGATTTAAGGCCTTTGTAATTGCAAATATTTTGATTTCTAAATGTAGTTTAATTAAATACATTCCTCAGTAACTGTAATGGGTTATAATTGCATGTGTTTTAATTTTTTTTTCCAGTGTAATTACATAATTCCATTACATGTAAGTAGTTACTACTTAACACTAAAAATGGCCAGTGTCCAGTCTTACATTAATAATCATAGGAACGAAAGACCTGAAGAAGGGAACATGAAGAAATTGTGTGTTTATTGACCCTGCAAGGAAGGAGAAGACTAGCAGTAATGTGGTGATCAGGAACCACGTAACTGTAAAGACATTAAAAGCACTGTAGCAATGACAGGTGAAACAAAATTAGGCAACATGAATTGAGCAGGTGCCAAAGTTAAGCCCTAATGTGAATCGTTGAACTGGGTGTTTTTGCTGTTGCCATCTTGGTGTTTTGAAACCAGAAGCAACAAACGAAGGGTTGATCTGACTGAGAAACTGAGGGACACTGGACACTCACAGGCCAGCCTAACAGCATACTCTCTTTTCTATTCCTTTTTGATTGTATGGGAGGCCATAATTTACAAAATGAACATAATGTTGTATTCAATAAGACTTAAACCTGGTAATGAAAAGCAATAGTTTTACCAATAGTTCTCCAGGCTTTCTGAAGGTCTTTCAAAGTTTTTCTTTGGACATTGGCTGCTTTTTCACTCATTTTCACTCCAGTCCTTGTATCTGACCATTTTTTCAGAGGGATGAACCAGTGTTGTGTTAACAGATAACACACGACTCAGCAAAGAACCAGTTTTAAACTGTATCTTTAGGCATTTTGTTACTAGCAGCCTGTCACAACAACACATCATTTGTTCTCATTTCTTTAGCTGAATCTATAAAAAATGAAAAAGAAAACAGCATTTTTGCATCAACAAGGTGAATGCCCAAAGAGCTATTAGCCAAAAACTTGGTACAGTATATCTCGGCATGGCATGCAGCGTGTACTTAAAAAATCTGAGGAAAATGCACAAATGGAAGACAAAAGAAGAAGTGGCAGGCCTAAAAAACAAAACAAAACCGTGTTTCCATTTATGTTTCCACATGTTTCAATAAATTGCTGCACCTATTACCCATTTTCTTAGTAAAATCTAAAAAAAAAAATAAAAAAAAATAGACTTTTGCACCACTGTAAGCTTATCTAAGAATTTAGTAGGGATGGGAGAAGAGCAAATCACTTTATATGTATCTTTGATGATGCTTATACATCTTTGAAACCGAGCCTTTATACTACAGTATATAAACAAAGAATAGCTAAATGTAAAATCATACTGGATTTAGTGCTGCTAAATGCTAGCTGGCGTTTATTGTAAAATAGCTGTAGTTGCCATTTGGGTGTCAGGGGCAAAACTTATTAGCATTAATGTGGTTAAGCTAGTTAGCTAAAAAAGGAAGAACACATTTTGTTTGTGGTTTGTGTTTATACACACTTTACGTTGTCTAGACAAAGTGTACCATTATATAGCCGTGTTAGGTCCGTTTGCAAGGCATAAAATTAAGGTTTTACAAATTCTTTATCTGTTATGTAAGTGTGTAACTCCTTTAATCTAAAATGAACAATTTATTTCTGTAGTTACTGCTTTCAGTCTAGAAACTGCAGATTATATTCTATATCTCTGGTGGTCTGTAGCCTGCAAGACAGTCCAGTCATAAAACAAAAAGGGCTTGGAGGCGAAATACAACAAAATGCTGGACCCCAGGTTATATCTTCTTCTGCTTTAGTGTCCCTGTACATAAAACAACTCTTTAGCCCCTGCAAGCTAAAATGGTTCATTTGTATTCCTGCAGTCAGCCCATTTTTCTGCTCGCTGCAGTTATGTGAAGACCAAAGAGGAGTGTTTCTGAGCAAAGATTTCTGTGGAAACTGTTGCCATGCAACGGCACAATACTGCTTTCATACAGAGTAGTAACTTCACTGTATGACTGCTCTTTTTCCTCAGCTCATACTGCCTGCCTGAGAATAAATGCAACATCTATTCTATTCTATTCTATTCTATTCTATCTGACTCAAAGTGAAATAAAGCCTTTATTTTGGGGTTATGACTGTGGTGTCATTGTTTCATTGCTGGTCAGGGGAAACTTTGCTTCAGCGTCTACTTCCACACCCAGAATCCCTTCAGTTTCCACATTCAGAGCCAGCTACATTTCAGCCTTAGAAAAACCAACCCTTGGCTCTCACTGCTAATCTTCTCTTGCTATCACCATGCCACGTTTCACCCCTTCAGCCCCAGCCAGCTCCACGTCACCGGCCCCTTTCTGCCTGTTATTCACCACGACTGACCCCAATGCCCTGCTGTCAGTGGAACTGTACATCCCCTTGTGGCTACACTGTGAAGGAGGGGGTTTTCTTCTACACAGGGGAATCCCCTGAGCCCACATACATACTGACTCACCAGCTCAGACAACAGGCAGACCCTCAAACACTGTAAGGGATAATTTGTCAGCTATTTGGTACCCGAGGAGCTAACTGTAAATAAAGCTGACTAGAACCTGTTAAGGTAAAGAATACACAGACACTTCAGAAACAGTTATTCTTTTTTTAAAAAAAAGTTACATGCTCATGCTCCTTGCTCCTGAGTGCCTTCACTCTCTTTCTCTCCCCTGCACGGCAACAGAGAGCAATGCTTAACCTTTAATTAACCAGGACGTGAAACTCTTGAGAATACGAAAAGATGAAGAATCTCTTTTGTCCTAAGCTAGACAGGCAGCATTATCCTAGTATGTTTCTTTCACTGGCCGCAGAAACCAGAGCTCCTGAAGAAAAACTATGCAAGCAAGGGGAGAACAAGCAAACTCCACACAGAAGGGTCCTGTAAACAAACTGAGTGCATCACAGAATCCTCCACATCAGGACAAAAAAAAAAAAAAAAATAGCAATAACGTCAACAAGGAAGCAGGCTAAGGTTAGCTTATCCTGTTGTGGATAAACTCACCTAATTCATCCCTGATAACCTTCGATTGCTAGGGAAACGTGTATTCCCTGACCAGTTGGCAAGGGGTTGCTGGAGGTTGATGGCTGTTGCCAGGTGAAATCTGTCGCAAAGTGGGTGCTGCGCCAAAAACCTCAATGCAATTGCTTGGTCACTAGCAAGTTGCTGTGATCACCAGAAATTTACGTGGAAGACGCCAAATTGTCTGCAAACGCTTGCAAAATACTTGAAAGCGTAGTGAAACTGAAAAGTACGACGTAAACCAGAAAAGGAGACCATTCAAATTCAAAGTAAAAGTTGTATCTTACCGTTGCAACCAGCACATTTCACGGTTACTTTTGACGTTTTCACTACTGCTTAGCGTGTAGTTTGCAGACAAGTCAGCATCTTCCATGTAAACTACTGGCAACTGTGGCAACCTGCTGGCGGCCAAAGCAATCAGTAGGAGTTTTTCGCTGCTGCACCGTCTACCTCTCTGCGACCAATTTTACACTAGCGACAGCCAGCAACCTCCAGCAACCACTCGCCACCTGGTTGCTGAATACACATTTTTCCCTTGCAACTGGTGGTCGCCGACCTGTCTGTAGACCGGTGTGACTGGAGCCTTAACAATGAAAATTTTATTGCTTGCAAAATAATATCTGTGTGGATATCTGTTCAGTTAACAAGCTTCCCAAATTACATTACCAGAAAACGTGATCCATGATGCTAACTTATTATTATTAACACTGCTGATGTAAGCCACCAGTAAATGATGTAACTGTACAAAGCAAAGGTGTATAACTAACGATTTCTTTCTACAGCACTAGGCAATTGTGATGCAAGGCCATTTAGCCAGCTAGCTGTGACTTACAGCTATACAACATGCTAATAGCGTTGTAGCATCACTTCCAGGTCAACTTTGTTGTCATTTTACTTATCCTCAGGTTTACAGTAAATATGCTGGTCTCACAGTCACTAGGCCTACGACACACATGACTTACAGTGAAAATAACAACGCAACATAACAGTGTGGAACAGTTTTGTGTATGCATTATCACCATTTTGGCCAATGCACACAAACCCTATCCTAAGGATCCTATGTGCACTTCACTTTAAGACCGCAAGTGTAATAAGTACAGTTTTATGCAGGTTATGAAGAGAATCTTTAACAGAATTTCAGCATTAAAAAATTCTGTGCTATATTTTAATTTGAATCAGTATTTGTTTCCATAAAATCCTGGTCAGAGTTCTGTTCTGACCAGGTTTAGCAGTCCCCTCCTGAGACATTGAGCTGACTTGAAGGATCTTCTACTGTACCACCGCTATTCAACTGTTAAATGCTGATCAAGTCGGGCTGAAAAATCCTAAAAGCCAATGCAAAAGTGATATAAAAAAAAAAAGTGCAGTTCTTCTAATACTATTTAAAGCAAATTACTGTCTGGCTAACTAAGATTTGGTCATAGGCATGAAGCTCATGATTTTCAGGTAGCAAATAAATCAAACTATGCAGTGAAATATTTATAACTCTCCTCATTTAATGGACAGTCATCTCAGACTCTCTCTTGGCTGCAATTTTTTGGTTTTGAGGTTTTCGCTCAGCTATTTAATAAAGGACTTGTTTCTGTGGTTGGGCACTCAATCACAGAAATGCTGTACCTCACTGACTGGGCTTCATTATGCACTTTTATTAAAAACAATAAAAACTCTCACTGTAGCAATTCTAAAAGACTTTACCAGAACTGCTAACTTGATAACTAGGTAGCCATGTTACAGATTATCAAGCCTAGATTATAGTACCTGGAAGAACAACTACACTGTTACTAGTTTAGGGTTGAAAGGGTTTGTTTTGCTTTGGAAAACTGAAAGGCCATTTGTATCCTAAAGTGGCTCTTACATCAGAAATAAAAGTCGATTCACAGAGAGTTCAAATAAATCTGAATCTAAATCTAACCACTTTTCTTACACTTTAGATTCTCCAAAATCATGATAAATATGTTTTATACAAAATAAACAAATCTGAAATCAACACAAAATCATAACACACAGATTGGCAGGTAAAGTTGTCCTAAGCTAAATCTACATTATATGGACAAAAGTACTGGGCCACACCTCAATCTTCGAATTCAGGTCTTTTCACTCCCATTGCCACAGGTGTATAAAATCAAGCACCTAGCCATCTAGTCTATCTTTGCATACATTTGTGAAAGAATGGGTTGAGCTCACTGAATTTGAGCATGGTACTGTAATAGGATGCAAGTCAGTCAGTGAAATCAGTTTGTGAAATTTCTTCCCACGATTCTACCTACGATCAGCTGTAAGTGGTATTATTGCAAAGTGGAAACATTTAGTAACCAAAACAACTCAGCCACAAAGTGGCAAGCCACGCAAAGTTACAGAGTGGGGTCGATGAGTGCTGAGGCGCATAGTGCACCAGCACTCTGCTGACTCAATAACTGCAGAGATCCAAACCTCCTCTGGCATTAACATCAGCACAAAAACTGTGTGCTGGGAGCTTCATGGCATGGGTTTCCATGGCCAAGCAGCTCCTGTAGGTGTAACATGTAGGTGGCCTAGTACTTTTGTCCATACAGTGTATTTTGCAAACTTTTATTGGAAATAAAAAATTTATTTTGATGCCCAAAATATTTACCTCTGTGAACAAACAATAGCTAAATCTTAAAGTGACAACAGATGCCAGCACTGTTTTTATAAAGACTGGATAACCTTCACAACACCAGCTGGTATAATTGAGATAATGCAAACTGAATGTTTTAAAGTCCTGCAGGGGCATCCACACAGGAAAGTGACTGGCAGCAACGTGACAACCAAGGACCATAGAAAGTCAGTGACGTTCAGTGACTTCAAGCAACAGCAGGCAAATATTCAGATTCATATTCAGATTCATAAAACTTATCCCATGATGGGCAATTCAGTTTGACAGTCCACCACTTCAACAATAACCAAACAAATGAAAATGAAAATAAAATTGAAAGAAACACCTTACAAGTAATCATATAGAAACCACAGTCTAACATTCAACGCACAACATTCATTTTAAGTTTAAGTAAGAAAGTAAGAACAAACTACTACTCTTGACATTTAGCATTTAGCAGCTTAATAGAAGAAGGTATGAATGCATTTGAGTAGTGGTTTGTTTGGTTTGTTTTCCTCAAGGGTGCATGATAGCGCCAACCCAAGGACAATAAAATAAATTCACTTGAGAGGACATGTTCAGGTCGATGAATAATACCTTTTGCCTGAGCCACATGTTTCTTCCAAAGTGAGCTCAGGTTTTTTTTACTGAACTCCAATAATCTTGGAGCAGACTTTTAACACTGTTAAGATTGTTCCTATCCTTTACAGACAAGCCATTAAACCAGCGTATGAAAGAAAATGTTAAAAGACTTTCAACAAAAGAATGATAAAAATTACATAAAATAATTTTAGAAATGCTGAAAGAGTTCAGCTTCCGCAAGAGTAAATTCTTTGTCGTCCATGTTTAACCACTGACTCAGTGTTTGCATAAAACTTAAGCTGAGAATCAAACACTGTTCCCAAATATTTATAAGTTTCCACAATTTGGACTTCTTCACCATGTATGATACTGGGTTTTGGCCTACCACTATGTTTCCACTATCCACTGGCCACACAAAGTGGGTGGGTTCCAGCTTAAACTTTTCTTAACTTTGAGGCAAGCAATTGACACAACTACCAGTGACAGCAAAAGATACCGTTGACTGACGTATGACAGAGTGGTAAATACACTGGAGGGTTACTTAACCCAAAATGTCCACTCGGGACCAAGAGCCACATGCAAGTGAATCGCTTCCTGTTTACTCTGGTAGTTCCAGCACACCATTTCACCAACCTGAGGGAAGCTACCAATAGCTACTGAGAAAACAAAAAACGCTGAAATTATAACCCTACCCTTTGCAGCTGAACAATTCAAAGACATTAAAATTTAAAGTTTAAATAATGAAGTTTGAGCACATTGTTATCTTAATGGCTGAGATGTTCCTGAAATGGGAAGCTTTGAGCAAACATGCAGGCAGCAAAGTGACATAAGAGACCAATGGGATTTATTTTACAAACTTTCGTTGATTACAGAACTCACTGTAGTTTGAAATAATCACTTGGTAATAAAAAATTGCAATAAAAAATGTAATAAAAAAAATATATCCAGATATCAGACTGTTGAGTGCTGCAGCCGGATGGAGAGGTGCAATGTATCCTCAAATGTTTTGGGACAAGTGCTCCCTAAAATAGTCGCTTAAAACCTTCAGCTGAACGCTGTAGCACTTTTTGATAAATAATACAAAGTCTAAATGTTACCCTGAATAATTCATTTTGCAGCAGCCATGCATAACAGCTGTCTCTGTGCCCAAAAGAGTCTGCAGCCTTCTGTGTCTTATCATAACTTAATGACGCTAGAAAACATAATAACACAGTAGAATGAACTTCAAGAAAACATATCAGAGTCGATTGTTTGTATAATCTATGTTATTTCCAAGACATTTTTGTGTTTGCTCAGTTGGGGGTAAAACTGATGAATCAGGCTCTTTTAACCACAGATATGAACTCTTACCATTCAAACAGAGGCAGATAGTCTCTATAGTGGAGGGGCTGTCACATTGATGTCTCTGGTCTACTCACTGTCTATTCACAGGCTGCAGGGAGGCCTATTTATAGATCTGTCTCTGTTCTCTGCCTCTACATCAGTCCCCTCTTTCTCTCTGTTTCTCTTTTCTCCCTCCTTTGCTACCTCTAATGGGTTGGTATTTCTGGAGCTGTACAGCTATTATCTTCTTTGCATCTTTTGACGTTGAGTCGGATCATAAACTTTCCAAAATCTGACATGTCTGTGTGGTGAACTGCTCAGAAATATATCCTCACTGTGGCTGGTATGGGTACTGTAGGAAAATAATTCAATTTAGCATTAATCTAAAGTTTTATTTATTGGTTATGGGCCGACAGCTTTCAGAGTCGGTCCTTCAATCTCGCATTATTCTGGGTCCTTTCCCTAGTCTTTAAGGGAACGTCTTAAGTTTTAATTACATGTGTGTCAGGCTGTTTGTTAGCTTGCTGCTGCCAGTTCACAGAACTGCCACTTCTGTCCCACAGCCCTCAAATGAGCCATGAAAGCCTTGGGGTTTGGCTGATGATGAATGGGTCAACAATGTCTGTGAGAAGCATGAACTACAGGAGGTTAAATGCCTTTTAGTGCAGGAATTTGCAGACAGCAGAAAATGCTGCACTCAGTGTCCAGTTAAAGAAAATCAATAGACTGCAACACAGCTTAGACCTTGTGATGACCTTTTGACTTAAGTCACTGACTGACATGATACGAGAGCTCAGATAATATGATGTTGAAATATCAAAACCTTGACAACATGATCCATTGTATCAGCTCTCTGATGCTAACATCTACAAACTACCATGCCCAGAGTTGACAGTACTAACATGTTGTTTAGCAGATATAATTTTTACCATGTTTAATATCTTAGATAAGGATTTCTTACCTAACACGTCACACAATGTTTCCAATAATTGCTGATTCAGTTCACACCAAAACAAAAATGTCTACTCAACACATGGAAGGGTTCACCCTCTGGGGACCATGAATAGCCCAATGCACAAATTTCTACAATAACTACAAGTAGACAAGTCGTATGTTTTAGCAAAGTCCTTCTAGGAGCAAATCTTGCCACTTGGCCAAGGGGTACCTGTTTAGGTAGGTATTTTTTGTAGCATTATCTGAAATAACTTTAATTTCAATGGTTATGAGGACATAAAAATGTGAATCACCAGTCAGATCCGATAGCAACTTCTTTAAAAGTTTGCTGACTTTTCTCTTACTGTTAGATTGCTGGAAGTAACAGAGAGAAAGCTTAGCAATCAGTAACTGACTACAGCAGCCTGTGTCAGCACACCTGTCAATCAAAGTGGCCACGCCCCTAACCTTAACCCTCAACAATATTCAAAAGGAAGAGGTAAAATAACGACCTGCCGTTTTTGTCACTTGTGCGTTTTTCAGCCCCTGAGGTTGCTGCTTGACACAATCTTGAGTGTGTTTGTCACTGTTATCATTCAGCAATCTTACAAAATACACAAAGTCTGTCTGTGTATTTATTTCTTTATCTGCCAACTCCTCCTACACAATCAGAGGTTGAGCAACCAAACTTGCCACACAGTTATAGCTTGGGACACTGAAGGTTCTTATCAATCAGATATTATGATGTCATCATGTTGCCTAGCAATGGGCTAAAATTACCTGTTTTTCTGCCTTTATGCACCTAAAACACCTTATACATCATTTTAATTTCACAGCCAACAGCACGAACAGGCCAAACAATACTGTAGCATGGGCATGTGCTAGTAATAACACTGGACTGGAGACACTGGGATAGTGCAGGAGGATTTTGTTATTTTAAGAGAGAGCTT
>VVAS01112042.1:0-12258 GCA_015103295.1 Ptychochromis oligacanthus | reverse complement strand
GGGTAAAGTGTGCACACACAAAAGAGAAGAGAGTGTGTGAGAGAACACACACACACACACACACACACACACACACACACACACACACACACACACACACACACACACACAGGTACGCACACATACAATTTCCCTCTTGCCCACTGTCTGCACATGGCAAAATCCCTGTGTCCACCATATCTCCTCTCACCTGATCCCCTTTCTTCCTTCAGCCTCCTCTTTCTGTCCCCTCTCTCCTCTCTCTCCTTTAATTGATCTCTTCTTTCTTCATCCCCTTCTTCCTTTCCTATTGTTCACACCTCTCTTCTCCTCTTTTTATTAACAATTTCTCAGTTTTCACACTGACCTTTCCTTTACCTTTTACTAATGTGCATGTGAGTAATATCTTTCATTAGCAGCAATCTGTCTGTGAATATGTCACACTCACACAGTAGCGCTACATCTTCCCTGTGCTGCAGAGTCCCCAGAGGGTTGCTGGGCCAGAGGATAGAGACATGCAGTGGTGTGTGCATGCTCTTACTCACTGGGGGAAGGGAGTTTCTATCAGTGAAGGAATTTTTTTTTACTGCATGCTCCGAGGATTGGATCTTTGGGGATTTGGGGTTTGTGAGTGAGTGTGTGTGTGTTGCTGGAGGTAGCTGAGTAAATGAATAGGTCCCAAGTGAATTGGTGAATTGGTAAGATATTGTTATTTTATATGGAGGATGGCAGTGAGACTAGGTGCTGCTGTCTCTTCCTCTGTCCCGTTTATGTCTTGCTGTCTCTCTTCTGTATTCTTTAAAAAGAAGCATTCTATCAAATGATAACTGGGGACCAATTAGCCACGCATCATAATGGTAGATTGATGATTTAAATAGGCGAATACTGGTACACAAATTACCATATCAACTGTCTAATCACTTTGGGACCACATTTGCTGTTTCTGTTTTGCTGATGTGGGTTTTTTTTTTATCTTTACTTTGACACATGGGGGAAGGAGCCTGTTTTCTTTTCAGTTGTCTCACAAATGGTCTTCACTGTTTTACATACAGTACTTGCCTTTCATTCCATCAATTTTAGGTGTGACAGCTTGCAAACAGTGATTTTCCACTTGATATTATTAAAATATATTTAACACACTGGACCAAGGTGTAGTGCTACTGCTCTTTACATATTATTCAGGCAAACAAAGCCTCAATGTTGGTTTTGGCTGTCACCATGTTGTTTCTTTTGGAGCCAGAAGTTACCATATTTAGCTTGGTTAGCAATCTGCATCCTTAAATGTTATGGATAAAGCACAGAAACAAATAATTAATGCTAAGTAACATACAAATAAAATTCTACAATTTTACTCACTAAAACTGGAGCACAACTTCTTGGATGGGCTTTACCATCACAAGCCATACTATTTATCCCATGATTCAGTAAAAAATAGTTTAAAAGGCACCAACAGCACAAACAGAGGTCTTACTTTTGAATTAACAAAAGTAAGGCCCAAACCAGACAGATACCTACTAGAGATGCTCAGGTTGGCACAACTGTCAATCAAAGCAGACACAACCCTAATTTTAGGCTTTAAAAAAATCCAAACAGGTGAGTTATGAAAAATATACCCCAACACTAGTGGAAGGAGTGAAAGTGAAGGAGGAAATTAGCTACTGAGGTTTGAAGACATGTGAGTGCTAACCATTTGACGTTAACTTGTGGTTGTATCACTTCCAATATGCAGGCTAACTCTCGGCCATGTGCACTCGGTTTTTGTGTAGCGGTCTTTAAACATGTTAATTTTGTAAATGAAAATGGGCATTTAAATACGGGGCCTCTGGACTGACTTCCTTTTAATGGTCGGTTGGTTAGGATACAGAAAACTGTGGATATCATAAGTTAATGCATCACCTTTACATGTGATATTGGTCTATACAAATAACATGACCTGACTTGTCTTGACTTGAATGCAGTGTCTGTTAATTATAATTCAGCCTTGTGTGCTAATACAGTGCAGCTTATATGGCAGTGTCTTAATAGAGAGCAAAGAGTTGTAGATTACACATATGTGTCAATAGATAACGTCAGTAAAGCCAGTCTGCTGTCTGTCTTAGCCAGTGCTCCCACACTCACCATTGCTCCATTCCTCTCTGTCTCTCTCTGAATCTTCTTCTACTGACGGTCTGCTAAAAAGAATGTAATTAGCTACTCAACCAACAACACAGTCAAAGGGACAGCAGCCATAAATCAGCTGTGTGTGCGTTTCAATTGAAAGTGTTTATAGCTGTGTGAAAGGAAAGGAGAAAAAAAGCCAAAGCAGCAGCATGCTACTAGCTGGGCTGTTTGTGACCTATGCTGCTTTTTAGCAAGGGACCGAGAGGATAAGAGGCATGGTTGGCTGAGAGAATCAATACATGTAAGGAAGGCTGAATGGATGGTGGGATGGATGGGTGGATATATAGCGGACAGAGAATAAGACAGCAAAGGATGAATAATAAAAAATAATGAGAGAAGAATAAAATACAGGGATTGGTTTAGAGTGAGAGGGATTGAAATAATAGGAGGGAAGCCAAAGCGGGAGAAGAGTGGAGGAATTAAGGTAATAGTGAAGGGGGTGAAAGGATGTAACAGCTGATGGATGGAAAACAAGTGCCCTTCGCTTTAGGGTTAGATCGAAATAGATCCACTTAGCCAAATCCCAGGCCACTTGTCATTAAATAGGACCAGTTAGGTGGCGTGTCTACCATGCTTCAGTTGCGCCACAGATTAAACCAGTCAGGGTGAGAGAATGTAATAAGAGGGTAATAGTACTAGATGCATGTGTGCCTTTTAAAACTGATGTGGCTGGAGGATTTAAAGGTTGTATTATAAAAACAGTCATAAAAAAAGACTTGAAAATGCTTTGCTCAAGGAGTAGCTCATTTGCAAATGAGCATACATGCACAGAAGAAGAGAAAAGTGAGCACTACATGCTACAAGTAGGAATCTCCTGCAGCAGAGTAACCATGCATGAATCTATCATTGTCATGTCTCATCCTGCAACTATCAGCAGCGCTGTAGCAGCCTGTTCTTATAATTTTTTCCCATGGAAGTTATAGGATAGACTAATTCAAGCACATTTTTCCCAAACAAATGCCACCATAAAAAGAAAATGAATCCACAGTTTTGACTAATGCCATTATTACTTTTGAGATACACATTTGAGATAGAGTTTTGAGATTACTTTAAAGATAGAGTTTTCAGTAATCTTCCGCATTTTACATGGGAAGTACACTGTTATATTGATATCATGAGAAAACCTGTAATTGTTTGTGATCACATTTGCTGCAGTATGTAAGCTTAGGTTGCACACAGTGTAAAACCAATTAGTGGTCTTCTCATGCGGGTTTGTTGCATGCAGTATGCACTCACACACACATTCAAAGTCAGGAACACACATACACATACACACAGAGCACAGATTCTCACCCAAATCTCCAGGGAGTGTTAGTCAAATGGTGAAATGCTTCATCGTTCTATGGGTCAGTGAATCCACATCTTTCTTCCTCCCCCTCTCCTCTTTCTTTCTCTCACAATCTCTCTCCTTTCACTGACTCTACCTCTCGCTCTCATTTCTGTAACCTGCCGCAGTTAATTGAAAGCCAATGGTGTGAGAATATGGCTCTTTGACAGAGAGTGTGCCAGAGCGCAAGGTCTCTCACTCTCTCTTTCTCTCTTTTTATAATCTTGGAAATATATATGAGGATAGATTAAAGAAGAACAGAGCAGAAATCCCTGCCTGTGCAGTTTTAGAGGTCTTTAATTTTTATCATACTGTTAATATTGATGCTAAATGATAAGTTTCAGGTGTGGCTTTTTGAAATGCAGAGAAGGAAAAACAGAGACACTTAGACTCAAGAATTTATTACTAAAGTAAGTAAATCACTGAGGTGAAGTATTGCCAGTAGATTTATTCACTGTTCTCTCAAAATCACAAAAAAAAATCACAAAATCATATATATATATATATATATATATGGTGCTCACAAGTTGTCAATAATGACATAATTACGCTTATCATACAACAGTGAATATGCATGTTTTCAAGCTAAACTCATCAGATAAACACTTCAATTAGACCATGACCGTCTTAAGAAAGACAAAAAGAGAGGTGAAAGTTATTTTGCTTGGTTCAGAAATTCAGCCTGTTATATGGATGTGAGGTATTTCCGCTAGGAAAGGAAGTAAAAATTTAGAGAGAGGTGCTAGAAAAGTTTGAGACGAGAAACAATTGTTCTGACAGGCAGAAAAAGGAGTGCAAGAACAGAAGTGGAAGAGAGAGAGTGAAAGTGAGATTTAGAAATTCAGAAGTTAAAGTTAAAAATGCGAGAGAAAAGGAGAGGAGATGGAGTATATATAAATATCATTTCTGGTGGCTCCTTTTGAGCTGAATGCCGCAGGGAATTGAGTAGTAAGAAGGGAAATGAACCACTCCCCATCCAGATGCTGTTACATATGTAAACAGCAGTGTGAATGTCTTTGTGTGTGCATGTATTGAAGGTTATGTGGTTGGGTTCTCTTTGCAGTTTCTGAGTATTTCCCTTGGTAAAGTATCAGGATGCAAGCAGAGTGATATGTGTATGCATACATGCCACCACTTCCTGTCCTTCTGCCATCCATTCACTGAAACCATTCAGTGTTTGTATTGTTTTGACAATGTCTAGTTTAAGCATAATTATGTGACTGTTTGTTTGCTATCTCTCCTTATCTTTCCTCCTCTTGTTCTCTGCTTTTTCTCTCTCAGAGCTGCACAAAAGTTGAACTTAGCATCCAAAAAGAAAAAGCTGAAGACAGCAGCAGTCATGGCCCCTGTGACATCATCGCCATCATGTGACCCCCCTCTCTTCCCCACCAATTTTAGCTCCACCCTGTTGATGGCTCCTCCTCCGGCTCCACCCTGCCTCCTCCGTGCAGCAAACAAGATCAAAGATACCCCTGGCCTTGGAAAAGTAACTATAAAAACATGGCGTGTGGCTACTGTATTTATTTTTGTGGCAATAGACCATTTTTTTGCTTTACTATTATATATTATATAAAATCTCAAAGGGAAATGAGGGTCTGATTGCATGACCAAAACAGGGAGAGAATACCGCTTTTGTTTCAAATGGTACAGCTTTCCGTAGATTTCCCCAAATAGTTTAAATGGTGGACAGTAGAACAACCTGAGTACAGCGAAAAGAGACCGATGGTTAGAGGAGGCAAAGAAGGAGAAGTAGAAGAAACCGAAAGTAAGACTAGAGTGAACCTTGGACAGGTATTCACTTGATGAAGAGAACTTGAACAGGCTGGGACTTGAGAGGATTCAAAATGACATTCTATGGACATTATTACTGCTAGATTAGTGAATAAAAAAACCAGCCTGCTTAGAGTATTAGCCTAATAAACCTGGTGTTTTAAAATATAAAGTGATGTCTTGCAACAGTGACAAGTGAAGGGGGTGGGGATTTTTTGTCACTTTAATATTCTGAAGGTTTATGCAAAAACACGTATGATTTTGTCAGCAGAATCACACACAAACACACACAAACACACACACACATTCACTCACTGGTCACTTCATTAGTTACACCTTGCTAGTTCTGGGTTCTACACCCTTTTGCCTTCAGAACTCCCTTCTTCATGGCATAGATTCAACAAGGTACTGAAAACATTCCTGAGGTATTTTGGTCCATATTAACATGAAAGCATCACACCATTGCTGCAGATTTGTTAGCTGTGGAAGCCATTTGAGTACACTGAACTCATTGTCATGTTCAAGAAACCAGTTTGAGATGATTTGAGCTTTGTGACATGGTGTGTTATCCTGCTGGAGGCAGCTATCAGAAGATGGGTTCATTGTGGTCATAAAAGGATGGACATGGTCAGCAACAATACTCAGGTAAGCTGTAGCATTTAAATAATGCTCACTTGGTACTAAGGGGCCCAAAATGTACATTACAAAAATATGAAATCAAATGTGCCCCAGATCACCTGGGCAAGTGGTTTAAGTGATTGCATAACAGTGCATCTTGGAGGTTGTTTGCACTTGTATTTAGTGCTTCCCACTTGTGATCTGATTGCCCAAAACAAGCGCAAGGTCTCTCACTCTCTCTTTCTCTCTTTTTATAATCTTGAAAATATATATGAGGATAGATTAAAGAAGAACAGAGCAGAAATAGGGTCAGAGATCTAAGAGCAGTTATTTGTGATTATTAGCTTTATATTTTATAATGCTTTTACTGGCAGTGGAATTTGTATTGGCAACATTTAGTGTAAATTGATGTAGTTTCAAGAGATGGTGCAGACCTCAAAGTGTTCACATTTGCTAAAATATTAAGGTGTAGTATTTTATCATGACCTTGTCTAGTTTATCTAAATGTGTCTACTGGCATGTGTGTGTGTGTCTCTTCTGCTGTAACATACCAAAATGTAACCTAATGGTTACCACGGTAACACATATCAGGCTGACAAAAGTCATCTGTCACCGTTGCAAGTGTGTGTGTGTGTGTGTGTGTGTGTTTGTGTGTGTGTGTGTGTGTGCGTGTGTATTGTGGATGTAGGGGGGGCAAGCACACACTCCCTTCTCAAGTGTGTGCAATATTGATCGTCCATGTAATGAGTTTTTAGTGCCCCCTCCTCCACAGTTTGAGTGAGAAGCTCGCTGACTCCATGCACACATGTGTGTGTCCTTCCTGCTAGAAAATGAATGACTGTGGAGGACAAAATCAGACATCAAACAGCAGTGTCCATTACCACACACAGAGAAAGAAAGAGACCCCACTTGTCCTGTTGTGTTTTTGATTGTGTGCCCACTAGATGTAAGTATAAAATCTGTGTGCACCACAATTGGGTGTGCATATTTATTCTGTCAGGTCTGGTCTGTTTATTTCTCTGTGTATACAGCTGTGCATGTGGGACAGAATTACTTAGGTTTTTTTCATATTTTTTAAAGGACAGTTGATGATGCAGGTGCAGACAGAAAGAAACAGGAAGAAAGAAGGGCTATAAATGCCTGTATTGAACCAGGGACTTTCGATTATGTGACACATGCTGTAACCATTTGGTGCTCTGTCCCTGTGTAATTTTAAGTATGTGTGAAAGCATGTGTGTGACATTCATATCAAATACCAGATGAGACCCAAACCCACTGTCTCATGTCAGTTCAATTACATTAATAATGAGGTAATAAAATGTTATTTTGTGAAATTAATTCAGGATACCACTAACAACGATTTAGTCGGAAAAAACATAACACTGAAAAAATACTAATTGCAATCTAACTGTATGATAACAATAAAATCATCAATCATCAAACAATATTTGAAACATTTTCTAATTGTCTAAAAAACTCACACTATTGTGGTTTGCATCAGACTCATAATCTTTACTACTTGTTTCTCGTCTTTAGTATCAAACAAAAGATGAGAAACAGCAATTATTAAAAATGAACTGTTGTCTAAATGTTAAAGTGAAGTAAATACTTCAAACCTTAAAGATAAATGGATAGAAATCTGTATTTTTGCTATTCTGACAAAGGTTAAAAATTCAGATTAAAATTTTTATAGCTAAATATGATATCCTTTTTAATCATTATATTTATACATATATATATATATATATATTTTAACTGATTATTTTATGTTCTCTGTTTTCTACTTTGTCCCTGCTTTGAATCTTTCTCTCTCTGTTTCTCTCCATATGGAGATGGCAGATGTCTTCTCAGTTGTCAAGGAGATGGATTCACGCTCACATATTTACAGGCACAGTCACACAAATAACAAATGATTATATGATCGACCCCTAAACAGAAGCCACATGCAAAGTTCACATCAGAAAGCACATACACAAAAACCCTCTTCACAGTCTCCATAACATCTTTTTATCCTCAGTATATCTTCTGCTGTTTCATTCCACTTTGATGTTTTTTTTTTACCTCATGATAGACGTGCACAAAATGTGTCCTACAACTATCATAACACCTCCCACCCATGTATGGATTCTTACAGCCTTTCTTTCTGTGGTGATATATCTTGTTAAGCACCTTTGATTAAGGTGTCTAGTAGAGTCACAAGATCAGATTTTTACTACAAGATTACTGTTGTCATGAAAAAAATCAACATAATGGTGTTATTGCAATATATCATTCTATATTGTCTTCTTTTGGGACTTAAATTACACTCAAAATACAAGTATAGGAAGGTGCAGACAGTCTGTAGCCATAAATGCACAAAATCATACAAAAAATGGTCACATGATTTTGTGGAGCAGTAGACAAACATGGCCACCATGATGCGATCTACTGGTTTGTTCACTCTACATTTTGAAGCTTCAGGGTTGTTTCTTTGGAGCCATATTTAGATGAGAGGGTGGGATGCTAGGAAGTTATCAGCTAAGGCTAGAAAGCTACATAGACTGTATGAGTACATCACACAGATTCAGATACCTTCTAATTAGTGCTAAAGTAACAGAGCAATGAAATACTAGAACCAAAACTGAAGCACAAACTACTACTACTACAGGTCATATTATCTGCCAGGTAATTAAAGATTTCCCAAAAGATCCACACAGCAAAAACATGATAGAAAACATGGTCTTGTTCAGTGACTCAAATTAGCAGAAATGAGCCCTAGCAGGCAGCTATGGGCTCCAGCTCTCTTTGTCGGCACACCTGTCCATCAAAGCACCCATGCCTGTACTTTAAGTCCGAATTGGTGAGTTACAAAAAAATAAAATAAAAAAGGTATTTCATGACCACTTTAGGTGTCATAGGTGTGCTGTTGCTGGATCACATCTGAGCAATGCTTCACAACATTTTTCTCAAAGTGAGAAAACAAAATATTTGCAGTTTGTATAATGTGGTCAAAATTCATATACTTTTTCCTATACTTATTCTTTAAGAACCAGAAGATCCTGTCATCATTAAAGCCTTGCAAGAGAGACAATAAAAAATATAATGAATATGTCAAAGTTAACATATTGAGTTTAAAATAATAATAATAATAATAATAATAATAATAATAATAATAATAATAATAATAATTTTTAGATGCCTCTCTGCCAGACAGATATATTGTATTATAGAGGGTGATAGCATGTGGAATGAAAGATTTCTTGTATCTGTCCTTGTGGCAGCAGAGCTGAATCACTCTGTTAGAGAAGGTGCTCCGCTGCCTGTCCAGTAAGTGGTGCAGAGGGTGGAGGGTGGTTAGGCTTATCCATGATGGACAACAGTTTATTCAGTGGCTTCCTCTCCACCACATCTTCAAAAGTGTCCACTTTGCAGCCAATCACAGAGGCAGCCTTCCTAACCAGTTTATTCAGTTTAGTGGTGTCACCACCTCCAATGCTGCTCCACCAGCAGACCACAGCAAAGTACACTGTGCTCACCAATACTGACTGATAGAAAATCTCCATCATTTCGCTGCTTACATTGAATAATCTCAGATTCCTGAGGAAATAGAGCTTGCTCATGCCCTTCTTGTATACAGCCTCTGCGTTGTTCTTCCAGTTCTGCCTGTTGTCGATGTGGATGTAAAGGTACTTGTACTCCTCCACTATATCATCCTGTCCCAGGATAAACACAGGTCTTCTAATCGTCCTTTTCCTACTGAAATCGATCACCATCTCTCTGGTCTTATTGACAGTCAGAACCAGATGATTCCTCCCAGACTACTCCACAAAGTCATCCGCTACTGCTCTGCACTGCTCCTGCTCATCACTAATACATCCGACCACTGCAGAACTGTCAGAGTGTTTCTGTAGGTGGCATGACCTGGAGATGTATTAAACGTCTGAGGTGTACAAGGGGAACAGGAATGAAGACAGCACAGTTCCCTGTGGAGCTCCTGTACCGCACATCACCAAACCAGATCAGATCATTTGGTCAGTTAGTTCACTTATGTGTGTAAAAATGCCAACAGAGGAACAGTGATTACCCTTAGAAACCTTTTTCTCTTCCTGGAGCTCTGTAAGCAGGCTACTTGCTGTGGATCAACTGTGACAATCTCAAAGATCACTACCCACCGTATGTATTTATTAAGCTACCACCAGGAAATAGTTAGCTTAGTTTAGCATAAAGAAACAGAGGAGAAGAATAATTTCTCCTAACCAAGAAACTAAATGGAACAACATTCAGTTGCACCACAATTCTTTGATTTACATGTCAGTTTTCATACACATGAACTGCATACACAATTCCAATCTTTTTTCTAAGACAAGCTAAACTTCTCCTGTTTTATCTGTTTTTTGTTTTGGATAAAAATGGGCTACAAAAAGAAGAAGGGAAATGGTATGAAGGCAAGCAATATTCTAGCATTTGGAGTATAACAAGCCTCTCCTGTGAAATCAATTGAAGCTTGCCAAGACCTAATCAAACACACAGTCATTCATACACTGACACACTCACAAACACACACATATGCACACACATGCTCACGCAAACATATGGGAAGAAAATGGCTGTGGTGGCATTTCTCCAGTAAAAATGTCACCTGCGGTGGAGGTCGGTTCCCTGCCGAAATGGCATTTGCACACATTCACGCTCACACACGGGTTTGTATGCTCACATATTCATGGGATTATAGTGTACAATGAAAGCTGTCAAGGAAGCAGCATAGCCCCTGGTGGAAGCGTGTATGATACATCCTGCAGAATACATGGGCCTGCCTGTGAGTGTAATGGGGGGTTAGTGTTCTCCTCGATGTTAATATGGCACGAAACAGATTGAGACATCACATTTAAGGCCAGGGGAAATCAACCTGTACAGGTCAGAAGTACTGCTGTGTGTGTGTGTGTGTTGCAGGAAGAAAGAGAGAGAGACATAGGGAGGGAAAGGGGTCTGCCTTGCTCTATCTAGGGATGTCAAATTAAACAGAGTCCCTCAGTGAAGTGGTGTCTGTATCTCAAATTCCTCCCCCCCCTTATTTCCGTACACGGTGCTTCTCCACATGTTGGTAAGCTCCGTCTCACTTTAATCAAATCAGCCAGTTGGGAGCCTTCCATTCAGACCACTGACAACAGGGAGAGATCTGTGTCAGATGAGGAAATTAAACTGTGTATGCATTATCACTCAGGAAACCATCTGTAGAGTTACACTGGCATACAGCAGAGACTGAAACAGCCTAATTTTTGAAGCTGTCAGATGAAAAGCAAAGATACAAAAAATACAGAGGACTTCAGTAATTGGATAAAAACGGTCTTCATCTATAATTAAGAAAGATAAGTCATACTAAAAAGATTTTCTATGCATCTTAAATGACTGTCCAAAATGGGTTTTATGAACTATGAACTTCATGATGGACTTATCACCAACTGTCATCAGTAAGTGGCGTTTAGCAGTTGAGATAAGCTAACGCTTGTATGATTGCTAAATTATAGAATCATAATTCTTTCTACTCATCTGAACTGCATCCACTCACTGTCATTTTACTTGTCGGAAAAAATATGAAAATATTTGGCCAGTTTTTCTTACAATAGTTGAGTTTAAAGAAAATATTGCTTTGTGTCATGTGTCTGTTTCCTTAGACATGCTAGCAGTATTCAAAAGCCTACTGTTCCTCTTAGAAATACATGAGTATGCCACAGCTGCCCCAGGGCTTACATATTCTTGTTTGAACTGCCTGTTGTGCTTCATTCACAGTTTTATACACGATCTACATACTACAGTTACCTGAAGAGGAATGAGAAATATTATTAGAAATGTTACAAAAGCTAATATCTGCAGCTTTCTCTTGTCTCTTCTCCTCCCCTCTCTAACCTATCTTCATCTCATCTCTCTTATCTAGTGGAGGGATAAGTTTTATCCTATTCACACTTTTATATCTGCTCTTCTCCATATCTGAATGACAGTGAAGGACTCTGAGAGTTTTTTTCCCCCTCCTCTTTAATCTCTATAGCCAGCATTTTTCACATGTGCACACTCACAGATTGTGAGTTGACCTTGGGGGAAAATGATACTATGACAGCTAATCAATTTTTAATAGCAGCTACGATCCCCCACAGGCCACAAGCTGTGTTCGTCTGTGTCATGAGTAAGCATGTGCAAGTGCATTTCTGTGGCCGTTTGTGTGTCTTTGTGCCTATCTGAGTGCCCGTGTGTCTTGTATCTAGGTGAGTGAGTCTGTTATAGGAATCCAGTACAGGATCCACTTTGTTCCACCTAGAAGCTGAAATATTAATGCTGTCAGTATTGGCAGGCCCGAAGCATGTGAGACACAGGCACACAAACACACACACACACACACACACACACACACAAACACACACACACACACACAC
>VVAS01112032.1:0-12284 GCA_015103295.1 Ptychochromis oligacanthus | reverse complement strand
CCCCCCAACCCTGTGTGGTGAAAGTGCACACAGTCCCCCATTCCCGGAGTATGTGTGTCTCCGTGTGTTGAAGGGAGATGCACGCGGTATTTGTCGTAGAGATAAGCGCTTAAAGGCCGTGGCAGCAGACAGGGACAGGTACCGGCATAAGGTGCGGCGGCACAAAAACAACATGCCATCTGGCCAGACTTTAGCTGGGTTTCAATTAGGGGCTAGATTTGCATGCTGAGATCCATCTTCATGCATCAAAGGAAATGTCTATGCTCGCGCGACTTAATTAATATCTCCAGTCAGTAGCCATTGGGCCCATATGCAGGTGTCCTGTTTTGGATCAGAAATCAGCCCGCCCTCCCAGAGCCTTAATCCTGGATAACACAGACCTAACAGTGGATTCCAGGGAATGCGAATTTGAATGCAGCCCGTCTCATGAATGGAAAGACTCACCTACTTACAATTCAGATCACTGCAGAGGCAGAGTGACTGGGACAACACTGACAGTGTGACAACAGCGGACCCAGGGCTTCTCTGCTGGCAAGCGGTGAGGCCGATCCGGACACACACATGGCTGCTGCGACACACACATGGACGCTCGCACCTTACAAATGGGCACACACACACACACACACGCATATATGCACACTCACACTCTCTGAGCCAAGTGCAGTCATCCCCGCTTGTTGTGCTTCACAGCACAAACTCAACAGGGCCCTTGGCAGACGTGCGCTCGCAGTGCCAATTGGGCTGCGGGCTTGATTAGCTATTAGCGGTGGCATAGCGACAGCTGATGTGAAAAGAGAGAGAGAGAGAGGGAGTGCTTGACGAGACTGTTTTTAAGGGGGAAAAAACAGGCTATAGGACTGAGGGATTAGCTGACACTGGTCTGTGACGGCGTGAGAGGCGAGTGTGGTGATACGCCTTCTGCTTGCTATGCCTGTATGTGTATTTCCTTCTCTCAAGCTCCCCTCCGGCTACTGGGTTAGCTTTTCATATTATCCATGACAGCCTCATAATCAAGAGGACCGCAGAAGAAAGCACATGTCAGCACGTAACACTATTCCATCCATAAACACACACACACACACAAACACACACACACACACACACACATACATCAAGGTCACCCCACCAGCTGTGCCTGAAATACCTTTCATCACCAGGGATCTAAACTTGTTCACAATGCCCCACATGAAAGGAGCACAGGATCTCCTCTTCCTCTTCCTCCAGCATCAGCTCCCCACACACCACTTAAAAAAGTCTTCAAATGCTGTTACCTGAGGTGTGCGAGGGCCAGGAGCCCCTCCACTCTTTTAAATTCCTCTTTAGTTTGTTGCTGAGCTGGAGCTCAGTGAGGCAGCTGGATGTTTATGGCAAAAGAATTTTTTTTTCTGGACCTTTTTTCAGTCACAAACTGATGCTGATGAAAGACAACTTGATGACCCTGTAGCTTTGTGCATTAGTGATGTACGTTTCCCTGTGGAGGGGACTTTCTTGCCATCTTTGGTATTTTTTTTTCAGACATTATTTTTTTAAGTCGTGTCAAAATCAAGGCCTACAGGGCAGATTTTAAGCTGGCCTGCATATACCTTAAGGTTCTCAATAAATCCTGGCCATCCTAGTTGTAGCAGTGGTCTGCAGTGACACGCGCACCAAACCAAACAAATGGGAGCACCTCCTTTGCACCTGCAAGCTCACAAGTTAGATAACACAAAATTGCACAGAAATAACAGCTGATGCTGAAGGCAGACAATCTCAAGAGAGGTGTGGGACTGAGAACTTCATTACTGAGTGAAAAGAGAGGCCCGTGTATCCATTTGCCACAAGACAGTATCAGTTTTCGTAGAACATATTTGTGTCAGGATTCTTTTTTTTTTAAGTCTACACACCAGCAGACAGGAAACAGGCAGAAAGTTACTCGACTGAAAAGAGGCATGCAACAAAATCCAAGTCTTTCAACCAAAGCTCAAAGTAAAGGAGCTGTAAGGGCGGGTTTATTCATAGCAAAGGAAATGGGTGAGTCAGGGATTTGGGGAGAAATTTGCAAATTTTACTACGTCATCGATGATGAAATTCCCAACACAACCATGTCACAACAGCTGTCATGTTTAGGCCAGTGAAACAGGTTATGTGAGCCTTTTAGAAATTGGCGCATGGACAAAATTAAAAATCCATTATTGTGCGTCAACATTTGGATTCATTTATTTTATTTAATTTATTTAAGTCATACCAGGAAAAGCACCGAATAAGACTGCACTGAGGTCAGTTGCTCCAGTTCTAGGTCCTTTCTATTTGCAGCAATCTAATATGATAATTGGTATTAGTGTAGTTTTACCTGTGCTTTTTCCTGCTGTGGCAAGTCAAAAAAAAAGCATAAACCTTAACCATCGCCTTAGATTCATTTTAGACTGGCTACCCTTCGAGAAGCTCAGCGTGAACCAGGAGCAATTGAGCAACACAGTCAGTATCTCTTTGGCAATCAATAGTTCATGAACTGCAGCTGAAGAAAGTGTTTGCTGCATAGGTTATGCTTTTGCGGCTTGTGGTTTAATATTTAAATTGTTGGCATCAAAGGAGAGCGTTTGTACATTATCATATTTCATCGTTAATATTTAAATGAGCTCCTATGCCTGTGTGTGTTTGTGAATATATTAGGATGTCATTAATATTTCAGTAAAATTCTGTGCAGTCACAGGTGTTTGTGTACTGATTATTAATATTTTAATTGATGGCTATGCAGTGACGGTTGTATGGGTTAATTTACTATAGCATACCATTACTACACAAATGGCGTGCTCTCACAGGTGTGTTTTTGTCAATATTTGCCAAAATTGTATCAGCGATATTTAAATTAGCCGCTTTGCAGTTAAAGGTGTGTCGTTTATCAGGTATTTTGGGTCGGGAGTCAACTGCCAGGTGGCAAAGCTATCTGTCTGAAAATATGTGTTTTGATGAACGCTATGAAATATTCATGAGTACCATGAGGGATGAGGAATGACTATTGCACTGAAGTGAACTTTGATTGAAAATATGACTGAACAGGACAGAAATAAAGTGAGCTCTAACCTCCCTCCTCTTCCTCTCTGTGCTGCAGCGGAGGGCTGGCTGCAGAGGGTGGTGATCCTGGGATCGGAGGCACATGTGATAGAGGAGATCCAGCTGTTTGAAACACCCCAGCCAGTGGACAGCCTGACCATCTCCCACGCCAAGGTAAGAAAACAGCAACGGGGTGCATTCCAGTTGTTACCAGTTTGACACATGAAAGTCAATTCACAAAGCCCAGCATGTAAACACAGTTGTATGGTATCCCCTGTGGCTTTGGAAGAACCTTGTCTGAGAAAATACCCCAAAGATGATTTCATCAGGTTTAGCTTAAAGTAGACCAATACTCTACTAAATCACCTTTGCATGATTCAAAGTTCAAAATAATCCTTATTTATCTTCTATTTGGCTTTCGTTCAGCCCTTTAGTTTATCCACTGTGAGAAGAGGAGCCAAAACGAGCCCTTTTATCTCCTGTCCCTTCAAGGCGACCCTACCTTCAAGCTTTTGTCTGATTGGCTGCTCCTCACTAACAAAAGCTTTGAACAGCAGGAGAGTGGGGGTTCTGTGCTCATCACCGGAGCTGTGACCATATTAAGGATATCTGCCCTCATTTACATCATACAGGCACAAGAGTAGAAATAAATGTCTGTAACAACCTGAGAGTGACCTGAAGCCGTGGTTCAGACTTGCCCCATAGGTTTACCTCATTATACGTGACATTACATATATGATAGAAAATGGCCAGCTGGCATTAAAAAAATGTGGTGATGAAGTTTTTGGTGAGCATTCACCACACACGGAAGGTCTAATTAAACCATAACCCAATAGCATTTTTAGAACTTGACGAAAACAAGTAATAAAACAGCATATCTTGACCACTTCTGCACTAGTCTTGTCTAGTCTTACTTAAACCCGTTTCTTACAAGTCCCGAAACTGGAGGCAAAGGCAAGGGTATGCACTTTTCACCATATTGGAAAGCAAAGGAGTTATTAAATGCTGTTATTTATTTTAAAATACAAGGATGGCTGCTTACACTTTCCTGCAAGGCGTTCACAGTGGCACACTTGGGTTGCACTCATGAAAAGTGCTGCTAGTTTGAGCGGTGCTGAAAGCAAAGTTCCAACCCTGGCACTTTTCTCACCTCCAAGCCACTGACTAATCAGCATGTGAAGTGGGTGTTCATATTAATGTCTAATTGAAAAGGTGTGGAGGGAAGGTGTTTTTGGATGATCCTGCCACATGCCAAGCACTTGTTGGAGCATACTGACACCTTAAATCACTTCAGTCCCCCTTTAAAACACTTTACTTTCATTTAGTTCTGAGTCAGAAAATGAAATGAAAGTATGTATCCTGATGAAGATATAACCCACGTATGCAAACTACACTTACTGTGATCATTATCTTTATTTATGGAGTCCTTCTCTAAATCCGCATTACGAAGTCCTTCACACAAGGCAACAACTTCATAACAAACAGATTGGGGTTGGGTTTTTGGAGGACTGCATGGCAGCACGTTTGCGTAGGTTGAAAATAGCTACACAAACAGACACGACGGTGGTACCACAAAACAAGTGTTATTCACAAGGGGTCACCACGGCAGATGGCTTTGCATATTTGAATTGGCAGATTTTTTTAATAATGGATTAGATTTTATATAGCGCTTTTCAAGACTCCCAAAGCGCTTTACATTGAATCCATTATTCATTCACTCCCTGATGGTGGTAAGCTAGACTGACGGAAACGGAGCTGTTAATCCGCGCCTATGGCCTCTCTGACCACCACCAAACATTCACACACCAGTGTTGGGGGCACGGTGGGTAAAGTGTCTTGCCCAAGGACACAACGACAGAATGCCTGGCATAGAGTGGGATTTGAACCAGCAACCCTCCGGTTATCCAACAACCCGCTCTACCTCCTGAGCCACTGCCGCCCAATACACCGGTTAGCCTTCCTAACGCAACCCTCGAGGGATCTTTCATCTGTTTGCAAAAACTGCCTCAAAAAAGCGGTTCTTCTACGTCCTTGGAAAGCGAGCGTCTCTCTACACACATGTTAAGAACATGTTAACAGACCAGCTTTAATTCACCTCTTCTTCTTTTTCTTAATTATTTGAGTTTGACAGCTTCCAGCTGTTCCCATGGTAAGCTATGTTCACCACAGACTCCTAGATGTATTGTTTTCTGTCTTTTTGAGAGATGAGAAATCTTAATGGTCTCTCATGGGGGGAAACTACAAAGTTCCTTTTGTTTTGGGAATCTCCTGTCTGGTTGCTCTACTTCATTTGATGATTTTCCTTGAGTGTGTTTTTTGAGTTCTTTTTTGCTTTCTTTGTTGTCGTATCATTTGCTCATTGGTATCCAGTGGTAGGAGCGCTGCTTTGCCTTCTGTTGATTCGTCACCTTATGAATCCAAAACTCTCTTCCCAATAACAGCAATTACAATCCTTCACCACAGTGGGGAATTGAACCCTTGGCCCCTCTGTTTTCTCAGCCTCTCTGCCCTGTCATCTGAGCCTGTGTGCTGACGGCCGCTGTGTCCCTGCAGCTCTACGACGGCATGTCCGCCGATCGATGCCGTTCTGACGGGGTGTTCCCAGCCCTAAAGCCTACTGCTTATCTCATTAATGCTGGCTTAGCTGCGATCAGACATTTTATAACAGCTTTTTGCGAAAAGAGTGCAAACCAGATTGGATTTGGAGGAGGGTCGGGGGGGTGAATGTTATTGTAATTGAGAGTGATTATCCCATTATCTCCTCTAACCCCTAACTGAGTCACTCTCCCCCTCTCTCTGTTTATCTTTCTTCTTCTTTTCCATCTCTCTCTGGTTTCTGTCTCTGGGTGGATCACTGGATCTGGTCTTTGTCTTCTTCTGCTCTGTCTGTCTCTCTGTAGAAGTACTTGTACATCGGCTCTCGTTCGGAGGTTCTCCAGCTGCCCTTGGCCAACTGCAGCCGCTATCAGTCTCAGCCAGACTGTCTGCTCGCCAGGGACCCCTACTGCGCCTGGGACAGCGAGGGTAGGGCCTGCGTCCGCATCGACCTCCACCGAGGGTGAGACCAGTACCTATGTGCTCCCATCCATTCATACTATACTGAAAAAAGGCTTTCTTTAAAGGAGCCTGCTGGTATACAAATGTTAGACAAGTGTCTGAATCAGCATTTAAATATGATGTACCCCTTTAATATGTCCCAGTGCCCGCTCTAAAAGTGCCTGTTTGGAACAGGCTAATTTCATTTATCCAATCGTCATTATCTAATTTCCACTTCACTGCTCGAAATTATGATAAGTAAGGACAGCTATAATAATATCTTTTTCCACTGGCTCACCTCAACACCCTCACCAGTCCTGTCAACCGGTTATATCGCTCTTAAGAAAAGTTCAGGCTGGTTATATCCCTTTGTGATGAGTTAGTACGACATCTGACACCAGCCAGTTAGACTTCCTCTCTTTCAGCTTGCCCCGGGCACTTGCGCCATGTTTTTAGTCTGTGTTTGTCCCAGATTCGCAAGTGTGTCTCTGCGCACCTTGCAAATTATCTCCTCTCATCAGGAATCTGTCAAGAAACTGGCAGCTAAAACGTCTCCCGAGACTCAAAAACTGCTTAGTAATCATGCATCACAGTAACTGTGAGTCAGCAAAAGAACTTAGTGGAGTATTTTTGTTTCCTTTATAAATTGAACTGAAATATATGGAACTCAACTGAATTATAAAAAACTGCTGAATGTTTCTTCCATTGCATTATCATGTTTTGGGTTATAGAAGGTAAATAAAAGTCAGGACTCTTGTAACTAATGACTTTTTGTATCCTTTAGTGGGCTTGATATAGATTGATGTCTGTATAAAAAATAATAACTTTAAAAGACTACTGCAAATCCTACTACTACAGATATTCCACATGCACACACATACATACAGAGATTCTTTCATTTGCGAGTGAGATACATAAATCCAGCTTTTTAAAACAGGATGATTCATTCCAGGTTTTTTGACTTTCAGCCTGAAGCTGTGGAATAAACTTGGCTTTACATGTTATGATTTCTCTGGTCAGCCTTGTGAAGCAAATGTAATCACAAAAAGCAACAGATAAGAGAGAATTACATTTACCATATTTTATTCCTACTGAAATATTTTTTATACATTTTTTATTGATTTTCCTTGTTTTGTGTATGTTTTTTCCACTATTGAAATTGGTCTCAGTTCTTTCCTTAAAACATTGTGAATCTTCTTCTCTGCTTTCTGCCCTCTCCTCTCCAGATCCACCTCCTCCCTCTCACAGGACCTTATGCTGGAGAGGTTCAACCGGGGAAAAGCCAAGTTTGATAAGCCCGTCTCCATCCCCAGCCCTGGTGAGTATGGAGCCCACACCTCTCTAGTGGCCCCTTGTGGGAATGGACTGTCAGTACAGGGGGAAATCAGTAGCAAGTCAAGAGAATGGACTCAGTGAGTACATTTGGACTGAGTTTAATAAATTGAATTAAGCAGAGGAGAGCTGGCTAGTGCAGAATATGAAATGGATTTATTATGGATGACACTTAACCCCCCCCACTCCTGTCTTCTCTTCTCTGCACTCTCCACCCCTCTTCCACCTCTCCTCCGCAGAGCACTCCCGTCTGAGGAATGTAACTGTAGTGGTGGGGTCTGACATGGTGCTGCCCTGCCAGCTGGTCTCCAACTTGGCTCAGCCTTGCTGGGTTCTTAACGATCGTGAGCTTCAGCTGGGTGACCCAGAGGCAGGGGGGCCACGCTTCGACCGGACCCTCAAAGCCCTGATCATCCCCGAAGCAGGCCAGATGCAAGCGGGCCGCTATATCTGCTACTCTGAGGAGCAGGGAGTCAAGTTTCAGACAGAGCGCTATCAGGTGGCAGTAGTAGCCAGTGCTCCAGTCTTCATGGAAGCCCGGGCTCCGGACAGCAGCATGGGCCTATTCTGGGTGCTGGTCATCACCCTCGGAGCGGCGTGCCTGCTGCTTCTTGTAGCAGCTCTTTACCTGCGGAGGAGGCTGAAGCTGGCATTAGGAAAGGGGTCCGACATGAAGCCTCTGGAGAGCACCCTCGTCTACCCCATCACCCTGCCTAAGGAGCCACCAACCTTTGTGCCCAGCAAGATGCCCACTGATGAAGACCGCTTCTGGGAGACAGGCGCCAACTACTATTACTCAGACGGCTCCCTGAAAATCGTTCCCGGTCATGCCCTGGGGCCCAGCAGCGTCACCAGCACGGCGTCACCCAGCGCCATACCCGGCCAGCCCATCCACTCCCCCAGCCGTCTCAGCCTCACCAACATCCGAGGCTCCGGTAGCAACGGCTACATCCGCCTCAACCTGAGCACAGCAGGGGAGGAAAGGGCTAGCGGGACTGGTGCTGGGGGCGGCGGGCTGGGAGGCCTGGGCATGGGTGGGAACGACTACTCCAGCCCCTTCAAGGAAGAGCTGAGACGCACTCTGCAGCAGAGAAGCGTGCTGCCCGACGCAAACCCCGAGGAGTCGTCGGTCTAGGCCTGCCCTCTCCGTCTCCATTCCCCGATTTGGAAAACGAAACAACCAACCTACCTCTGTCCTTCTGAGGATGCCTGCTCTCTCTCTCTCTCTCTTTCAACGACATGCTGTCAATTCCCCGCACTCTCTCTCTCGCTCTGCCAATGCCTGTTTGGCTCACTGTAGACATTTATAGCACACAGCATGTTAAATATACACGCTCATACACTGTGTTCAGCAACATGAACTCTTATAATTATTGTGTTTTGGACAACATGCAGTCATGATTGTGGCTTTTTTCTGCTTCCACTGTGCAATCGCCACTTGTGTAAATTGTAAATTTAAAAAGGACGAACGCAGAGGAGAACACCTCGAGCACGTAAATCAAACAAATGGCGTTACATGTTTTCAGAAGGGCACATTTCTTTTACAAAGAGCGGACCAACCAAGGCTTTTTGCTCCTGTTCTCAAACCACTTGACGAACGACAAGGGCAACTAACTGGAAATATTGAACCGATTCTCTGTCCTTCTGCTCCTTTGAGACTTTTACAGCTTACTGCACTTAAAAACTGGAAGCGCGTCTTCCCTTTTTTGTACTCGTGAGCCAAGAGTGTGAGAGCGGTATAAGAAGACTAATCTCTAAGCAAGACGACAATCATGTCCCTGAGCTCTGTATGGGATAGAAAGGAGAGACGAGAGAGAGAGACAAAGAGAAGAAATTAAATGGAAAATGAATGAATTGAAATGAAAGACTGGATTTGGGTTTTTTTTTTTTAAATTTTTTGTTGAATGAAGGACAATCTCTCAAGACTTTCTCTGCTCAGTTTGTATTTTCCCCTTCCCCATCCTGTATTTACCCCCTGAGAAAGTCTTCGATCCCTTCCATTTTAATTTGATGTGACAGTTGCTTTGAATTAAGACGTTTCTTGCTGTTCTTTTTCTTCGGACTTCAGCGCAGTGTTCAAATAGTCATTGAGTGACTAACGGCTCCCTACTTTTGAATGACAATGTGAGGACAAGCCTAACATTACATTACTCCTTGCACGGCCCTGCATGGTGACCTTCAAACACACCTTCAAGTCCAATATACTACAAGTGCACTCCGTATGACATTTATTAGAGTCACAGGGTGTGACAGATAGGTGTTTTGGTTGCATCTTTGTGGAAGCTTGTGCAAAGGCTATTTGCATTCAGCTGTTAGCAGCGGAACTGTAATTGGACACTTGATTTCAAATCAAAGCTGACGTGAAGACATTTGGCATGGAGAATGTAGTTGAGCCCTCACTGTTGCGACCGCTGTGGATGTCTCAATAAGTGCTTTATATTTGGTGTGTCTGGTGAGGGTGCTAACTTGCACTGCCAAGAAGGAAACTACCCCTCCTACACACAAACACACACACACATACATACAGGCACACTCACAGTCCTCTGAATCCCAACCATCCTGGATTACAGTGTGTTTGTGACGGATCCATAAACCCCATGAAACCCCTCCCTTTTACCGATGCCCAGAGACTGACCCGGGGCAACTGTGGACTTATACAGTCGGAGAATAATGTAAAACACACCGACATGAAGAGAACACACACACAGTGTCGATGGAACGATGGACAGACAGACAGACAGACTGAATGCTCCCATACTGACAAACAGCTGGCTTCAGGCAGGAAGCGGCCATAAACCAGTGAAAGGTATTGTCCCACTTAATTAAATTCATGCAAACAGATTTAAGCAAAGTCCTAACCTTAAACGATTTCCAATTCAGCTTTTTACCTCTTGCTGCTGCTCAGTAGTGTTAGTCTTAGTGTTACGAATTATTTAGCTTATTTGGCTTCTCTTGCACTCTAGTTGCCCGGAGTATCTTTTAAAGGAATAATTCAACATTTTGGGAAATTCACTTAAGGCTCTTTCAGACATGCACTCCTTACCATTAAAGAAGACCCATTATGCTATTTTCCCAAAGCCATGTTTATATTCATGGACTCTACTGAAGTAGCTTTGCATGATGTACAGTTCAAATTAATCCTTATTTATCTTTTACTGCCTTGATGGAGCCCCAGTTCATCCAGTGTGTAAAACATGCCTCTGTAGCTCTTCTACCTTTAGAGAGCTTTTTCTTGTGATTGGCTGCTCCTCATAATCGGAAGGTTTGAGCAGCAGATGCGTGGGGCTTCTATGCTCAGAGCCAGAGCTATCTCCCTAACCATATTAGGGATATATGCACTCTCTGTGACGTCATACAGAGCCAAGAGTAGAGAAAAACTCTCTGAAACATAACATTTAGAGCAGTCTGAAGCCTGAGCTTTTTCTCTCAGAGGGATTATTATTGACCTCAAGTTTGGTTTAATATGAGCACCACCATAGTAACAGCATGTATGTGACAGAAAACAATGAAAAACATAATAAGATCCACTGTAATCTATTGAATATATCAGGTTCAACATGGCAAAAGTCTAAACTGCATACATTTGCAGTAATGAACATGCACACACAAGGTTACCCCACAAGCACCTGCCCTCTGAATGAAGCCATGAGGAACATCTAAACTGACCTGTGTCAGAATGACAGAATGGCAAATTAAAAGATTGATAAACCCAACAAGGTCAATGTCTGAAAAGGGTTTTATTAAATATATGAGAAGACTGATACCACTATCACATCTGCCTGTTAATTATGATGCTGAAAGCAGGCCAACTGTGCTGGCTCTCACTAAAGGTTAAAAAGCTTACTAAATACACAAATGCAAAGTGCAGGCCAATAATATGTAACTGGAACTTAACGTATTACAGAATTACACCTGTTGAGCTGAAGTCTGGCCTGGTTTATTTCAGTAAGCTGATGTAGGGATGGCAATGGCAGCCATTTACAATGAATTGGTACAGATTCTCTTGTTCCCCTAAGAATGAACTGTAGTGAGTTTTGTTGGAAGCCATTAGCACCATCATCAGGTTACGAATTTTTATATGTCCAATGCTTTGGTTTAAAACCAAATACCTTCGAAAATAATGGCGCTCCCATCTGTCCCATTGTACCAGCCTGCTTGTTATCAGAGCTGTCCTTGTGTGCTCTTTTATGCAAGTCTTGAGGTACAGGTGCACCTGAAAAGCTACCTCTCTGGCAAAAGATAAGAAAAGCGGTCGCTCACAGCCCAAAGCTTGTGGCAGGAACATTTTATTAAATGGAAAATCCTCCAGTCTGACAGGCATCAAAATAAGTTGACCCAAGGAAGACCTTTTTCTGACTGAAACCCCTGTTTAAAAACAATGTTCTGCTTGCAAGATAATCTCCTGCTCAAAACAGACAAACAGCTACATATTGTTACAGTTGCTGGAAGTTTTCATATTCCAGTTATTATTTTCAAAGAATTCAAAAGTTTTAGTATCAAGCCCAACGCTGTATTATTGAATTTTCCAAAAAGGTCATTCTGCCCAAAATATGATGTGTTCTATGGTGATGTAATAATGTGCTAAAAAAAAATTCTGACATACTTTCTGCTCTACTTTCAAGAAAACTTTGAAATACAGCCAACAATAGATCTGAACATGGCAAAGTCATATTGTGCATAACTTTGTTTGCTGTTTGCTGTTACTCACTCTACATAATTTTTTGTCCTCCTTTGTGCTTTGTCCATCAGGACTGGCTTTTATTTTTGGGACGTGTCTGTCGGGACCAGAGGAGCACAGCAGTAAAGAAGGGGAAGGACAAAAAAAAAAAAAGCTTCTTTTTTTTCCTTTTTTTTTTTTTTTTTTCTCCCTTTTTTTTTTTTTTTTT
>VVAS01112030.1:0-11384 GCA_015103295.1 Ptychochromis oligacanthus | reverse complement strand
GTATTTCAGCTTTTCCTCTCTTTCAGTTTAGGACACATTTGAGCGTCATTTTGAAATGGGAGTTGGTATTTTAGCAGTTCACCTGCTGCTCACCTCTGCAGGCAATGATCCATGAATATACATTTTTAGTCTGAATATTTTAGCTCCATTTGACATTTTTGAAAGTTATGATTTCATGCACACACTTTCTTGTATCAAGATTTGTTCTCAAGAAAGTTTGACAACCATTAAGTCTCTGTAGCCACAAGTCCTGGGTGTTGAACAGCCAAGATGTTCTTAGTTTAGTCCACTTATTCTTTAAGCTTTAACCATGAGTTTACACTGATGCACCAGTATGTTTGTTTTGTGGGGAAAACCATACTAAATTGCTTAAGTTACTATGTTTGTTTAAACATTATATCCCCTAAACTAGGGAATAGAAAGTAAAGTATTGTTTTGATTAGTTTGAGCATCCTTTTTGGATTTGCAGTGTCAACACTTGCTGTCAGCTGGTATCGGCATTGTTATTGACCCACATTCAATTAGTACATCCCTGTTTGCACATTCCCAGATCATTTTCAAATGATAGCCAGCTCCAGTTGCACACACAGTCTCTGTCACTATGCAGAGAATTGCAAGAAGTACAGAAAGCCCCAGCCCATGACTCCTGTAGCATTGGGATCTGGTGGTTCTGTGATGGTGTGGGGGACATTTTGTTACCTTGGTTTGGGTCCATTTAACCTTTTAGAGTGGTCATCTTTATGCTGTGAGGAATTGAGGCATGGAGTTTTTTGAGTATACAATTTTGCAGGTCCTATTCTGTCACCTGATCTCAACCAAGTGTACATGTTTATGACCTCTGCCACCAGCATCAAAATACCAAATAAGGGAATATCGTTTGGAAGAATGTCATCATCCCTCCAGTAGATTTCCATAGACTCGGGGAAAATGAATGCCAGGGTGCAGTGGAGATGTTCTTGCATCAGGTATTGATGGCCCACCCCGTTATTAAAACACTTAAAACAAGTCAGCACTACTTGGGGATAATCTGTCTGTGGAGGATGCATGTGCATTTCCTGTATGTAAGTTGTGCGAGTATGATCAACCGCAAGATGAGGTCCTCTCTGGGGAAGCAGCTGAATCATATCACAAACTACCACAATGCCAAGCTGGCAAAACCGGAAAGGGCCAAGGCAGTGACTAAACTTTAAGACAAAAAAAATGGGAAGGGGTTGTCCAGTGGTAAATATATTTGGATAACATCATTGTAAATAAATAAGTAAATTAAAAATGCTAAAAAGAATCACCAAATATAACTGGACAATTACAGTCTATGTGTAGGAAACACTGACCTGAGTAAATTTGTTATAAACCACCTGTACAATTAGTTATTCTTAGTATGTGTGCACTGTGTTATGTAATAGGTTAATGGGAGGTCGTGATATTTGCATGATGAAGGCAAGACCTCCGAGGACATGCATGTGTCTTATCTGCAGCCCCCTCATCCATCTGCTTTTAGTGTGTGTTTATCTGAGTGTGACGTATGTGTGAGCCAGTCACTTATGTGTGTAAGCAAGATTACCAGTGTTCAAGGGAAGGTATGCATTGACAGTATTAGTTTCTCGTTCAGACGTAGCACTGTCTGGGATGTAGGGGTGGGTCGTGGGTGTGTTTGGAGTCAGCAGCTGGTAGGAACAGAATGTCTCGGTGTTATTCAGTGGAACGAGCTCCTCAGATTTCAGGAAGCAAATGCAGTTTTTGTGGGAAGCATGGCTCAGCAGGGCTGTGGCACTCATATCGGCACTGCCTGGGCTCGCTCACGCTGCAGAGAAAACACACCAGCAAGTGATTGAGGGGAAAAGTGATATGAGGCAGGATAAATTGAGCAGGCAGCTGTTTGAAAGACTTTGTTGTTTTGAGGAAGGTGCTGCAGGAATGATTTGAAATTGTCAAGTAGGTATTTTGTTTTTGTTTTTTTGTTTTTTTAAAGTTTGGCTCCAGTTTAGTTTTCCAGGTAATGAGATGCCCTGATCTACATTTCTTTGCAGAGACAGGACTTCTTTTTTTGCACATGCACATACACATGCCCCCGTGCGCGCGTGCACACACACACACACACACACACACACACACACGCTCCTGTTCTCTGTGCACCCGTTGACACTCCCGCAGCATTTGTCAGTGTGAGCCGAGGACGGGAACGCTGTCTAGAGTGGCTGCCAAGTGTGAGAGATAGTATATGTCAGCAGCTCGGGCTATCTCTGGGCGTTTCTGTTCATTTATCCTCCTGCGGCCTCATGCATACATAATTAGAGAGCCATTTTGATCGATGGAAAGTCTTCGTCACTTATTCTAAAAAAAGGTGATCCATTTAATAATTCCACACTGTGATGGGGAAGTATTGTCCAACTGAAAGTGACGTATCAAGAGTTTAAATGGCACAAACATTAGAGAGGGGAAAAAAAGAACATCCAGTCCTGATGAATAAAGACATGATTTCCTTCGCTTCTAGGAAGGTCACAGTGATTATGTTGTCATCAGGATGGATCCCACATGGTGTTGGAGATTCAGTAAAAGCTTTGACTAACTTTAAGACAAAAGCCAGTTGTAAAATGCAGAGGCCAGAGGCAAGGAAAATACACAAAATCATCTCGACATGGAAAACATCTCTCACAACTGTTCTGTTTTCTCTTCTTTTTTTCTCACTGACTTGTTTGTCTCTCTTGTTTCTTTCTGTCTCTCAGTGATGTGCTGGCTCTGCCAATCTTCAAGCAGGAAGACTCCAGCCTTCCCCCTGAAAGTGAGACCAAAAATCCCCCATTCCAGTATGTGCTGTGCGCCGCCACATCGCCGGCTGTCAAGCTGCACGACGAAACGCTCACATACCTAAACCAAGGTGAGACACGTGGAACATCAGACGCAACTGAGGAAAAGTTTTCACTGACCTGGTTTTGCACGACCCACTTTGTGTTATGGGGCTGCCTGTCAACTATTCAACATCAATAAATAATCAGCACAATTATTTAATGCATTTCAGTGCAATTACTGTAAAAAGAAACTCTGATGTGAATGACAGCCTCGTCTCGTCTCGCCTCTACACAACACAACGTTACGCACCAGAAGTATGTCACTGACTCTGAAACATTTCTTTATGGAGATTTACTCTGTTTAACAACACAGCTTTAACACAAATACAGAATTTAGCAACGTCAGCTTTCTAACGAGAAGCAGTTCCTGGATGCTTTACTGCAGGATGGGTGCAGCTATTCACTGAACCCAGATGATTATTATAAATACACACATTGGGATTTTCAAATGTGAATTATATAGAAGTACTTAAAGCAACGTACAGCCTATTTTTCACACTGCTGAGGGGCCTCTTTCAAGGTGGTTTTGTCATGCAGTTGAGATCCATGGTGTTTCTTTGAAAGAAGTTATGTTGTTGGCTACATGTGCAATGAATGTAATGTCTGTGAAGGGGTTTGATGGAGCTGAGGGTCATACTGGTTAACGAGTATCGTTTGCTCATCGGGGTTTTCTCTCTGATAGCGTAGAGATATAAAGCGCCTTGACGCGCCTGTTATTGTGAAGTGGTGTTGTATAAATACTGAATTGAACTGTATGTAATCAAACTGTACTGAGCATGAATAAACGAAATACCAGAGTGGTATTTTTGCAAGCAAAGCTGTACAGTGTGAACGTTTGTGCTAATTTGTAGCAGAGACAGTGCAGTTCATTTCGGTCGTGCACATGCTTTTACCCATTTCACGCAAACTGAACACTAAATACACCACTGCAGCGGTGAAATGCCTTCATCAGACAGTGCAAACAAAGAACTCTCTCTCAGCCTCTACAAACAAAGCATCAAAAAGGCTCTTTTAGTAAAACGTAAGTGGGGTGGTTTATAAATCTTGAATCAAGAAGTAAGAAAAAGCAAACAGTTATTTGGATGTGTTCATTTAAAGAGCAATAAAACATAGTTTGTCTCCACTGCAGCAATCAGAGGAATCTGTGTCTAAATTCGGTTTTGAGTTTTGAGAGGCCCAGAAAAACTCAACAGCAGGCTCAGCTTGTTGTTGCAGTTTTATTATTGTCTTTGTTCTTGGAAGTCTGATAAGTTCAAACCCAATATAACTACAGAGATAGGCAGACCAGTCCAGGAATTATGATAAAGTTTATTTGTATAGCACTTATCAAAACCAGCATTTCAAAGTTCTTACACAAAACACAATAAAATACACAGTCATGTATGAATAAATACAACTGAAACCGTGAAGGACTAAAAAACTTAAATACCCCCAAGGGCAAACTATAAAAACAATGGGTGAATTAAATCTTGATATGGACCCATGCAAGTAATAACACCAACAATAAGATAATAGGAAGAACTGTAAAGCTGACAATAAAAGAATAAAAGTTGTAATAAGTAATCCAAAGATGAGGAAATAGGAGTGTGAGTCATAGTTTGAGTGTCATTAATTTCAGTATTATTGAGTGTTTTTATCAGAGGTGGAACTGTTCCTTCAGCCTCGCACAGAATAAATAACAAAATAAGCCTGTAACACTTTATGCAGTCTGTTAAATTCAGATAAATATATACACTCACTGCTCTTTGTTGAACTTTTGTGTTCTTCTCCTCTTCTGTCTCTCTCAGGCCAGTCTTATGAGGTGCGTATGTTGGACAACAGGAAGCCAGGGGAGCTACCAGAGCTCAACAACAAGATGGTGAAGGTGAGGGGATCCTCACAGCTGGAGAACAAACATCTCTCTCTTGTAAACCATACACATTATATCTAACACGTGTGTTTGCGTGTGTAGAGCATAGTGCGAGTAGTGTTTCACGACCGTCGGCTGCAGTACACAGAGCACCAGCAGCTGGAGGGCTGGAAGTGGAACCGTCCTGGCGACCGTCTCCTTGACATCGGTAAAGATGTCTGGCGGGAAATGTTTACTTAGACTTTTCCAGTCATGCGTGTGATTTGGAACTCAAATGTGTGTGTGTCTGTCTGTCTCAGATATCCCCATGTCAGTGGGCATTGTGGAGCCGAAGACTCACCCCTCCCAGCTGAATGCTGCAGAGTTTCTGTGGGACATGAACAAAAGAACTTCCGTGTTTGTGCAGGTAACACTCAGACATCCTTTCACACTCCCTCAAACCACACACACACACACACACCCTGTCTGTCTTTGAGCCACCTGCTCGGCATAGTACTGAATTTCCACATCAAACGCATGTTTCTGACGTTATCTTGTCTACCCGCTGTCTGCAGGTGCACTGCATCAGCACGGAGTTCACTCCCAGGAAGCATGGTGGAGAGAAGGGCGTCCCCTTCAGGATCCAGATCGACACGTTCGCCCAGGGAGACAGCGGAGAGTACGCAGAGCCCCTCCACTCTGCCTCCTGCCAAATCAAAGTCTTTAAGGTGCACGCTGAGTCTTACACAGGGGGACTGAAACTGTGTTTATATTCTTTGGGTGTATCAGCCCTCACCTGTTAAACTTCTTCCTCTCTGCTTCCTGTTTAGCCAAAGGGGGCGGACCGCAAGCAAAAGACTGACAGGGAGAAGATGGAGAAACGCACACCTCAAGAGAAGGAAAAGTACCAGCCTTCTTACGATACCACTATCCTGTCAGAGGTCAGTACATACCTGCTATGACGTATTAGGCTTTATGTGGCTTTAGCACTAACTAGCCTGTTATACTAACAAGCTTCCAGGGTCAGTGTTCATTCATAATGTGAATCCTTTTAATTCTCACTAAGCTTTCTCACTGTTTTCTGACTTTAATGCAAAGCACGCTCAAATATAACAATGTCTCACTGACTGTGAGACATTGAATCAACCATTTACCAAGTGGTCATAGATCAATATGCTCAGTGCATCAAAATATAATGATAGTACATGTTTAGCAAAATATAAAAACCCTCCTCCCCCACTGTGATTGAATTACAGGGATGTTCCTGGCACCTAGTTTAAACTTAAACTCAGGTTAAACCATAGGGGGAAAAAAATCCAACATGTCTAAACGTAAGAAACCACTTAAAACAGTCAAATTGAGCACATTTAAAAAATTGTCAGTACAAATATTGTGTGTATTTAGAAACCATTAAATCGAACTTCACAGTGTACAACCTCACATTTTCTAAGCCAAAGTACTGCATACTGGGGTCTTATTCACACGGCTGTTATCTGTCCTGTTTTCCACTTTGTTTGTTTATAACTTCCAGTCACAACAAAAAGAGAGAGGGGGCGCTGCTGCCGCTAGTGGCAGGTGGCTGCATAACGTCTTAGAGTCAACAGTTAACTGGACTGAACTTGAATCAAATATGAATAACTAGTTTAACTGGCTACTAGCAGCTAGCAGCGGACAACCCAAATGGATATCCTTTCACTTTGTGTAGTTTTACCATATTTTCTCGAATAGTGACCGGGGACTTTATTTATGTCAACTCCAGAAGGGATGAGGCATATATTTATTCTCAGGTCTACTGTTTATCTGGACCAGTTTTTCCCAAAGTGTGGGCTGCCGCCCCCTGGTGGGCAGTGAAGGTACAGGTGGGCTACAGGAGGTCATTTTCTCCTCCTCCTCCTCCTTTGTTTAGGGGTCACCACATCTGCCTCACCCTGTCCCTAGCATCCTCTTCTGTCACACCAACCCTCATCATGTCCTCCTTTATTACATCCATGAACCTTCTCTGTGGTCTTTCTCTTTTCCTCTTACTTGGCAGCTCCATCTTCATCATCTTTGTCCAGTATATCCACTATCCCTCCTCTGCACATGTCCAAACCATCTCAGCCTTGCCTTTCTAACTTTTTGTCTCCAAACTGTCAACCCGAGCCGTCCCCCTGATGTAATCCTATCGCTCCTGGTCACTATTGACAAAAATTCAGTTAACGGAAATTCTCAATTCTTATAATTTTTTGAAAATTTAAATAGATGGGAATGTGTCATTTTAAATGTTGGACCTTTCAAACTTTTATATGACTTAATCCTGCAGGGTAAATGAACAGGATAAGATCATCAAAACATCAAAATGAATTAATGCTTGTGCGATGATCAGTTGTAAGTAAAGGTTTGGGTGGACCACAGAAAATGTTCATACTTCAAACTGGGCTGCTGGAGTCTGAAGTTTGGGAACGGCTGGTCTAGACTAAATGGTCGCGTTCATACGACAAAACTGTCTTCTGATGCGTTTTAATTTGTTCTCTTTAAGTTACCGTCTTACTGATTATACAATTCAGTGAAATTGTTCAAGGTTCTCTGCACGTTTTCTTTACTTTGAAAAATGAGCACATCGTCTCCACTCAACACTGACACGGGGATGGTCGTCAGACCAGCGGCATGCTGCACTCATAATGTCACAGCTTTTCTAAACTAACATGATTGTAAGTGATGCTGCAGTCACACTAGGGAAAACAGTGGTTGGGGACCACGGCACGACCAGAATTATTGCGACCGTGAGCAATGAACATGTCATCTCTTTGCCTTTGAAATTGTTGCTTAAAAAATGGGGACCAGGTCTGGAACCACTCGCAGTCAGTTTGCATCTTTAAAGCAACTTTGGTGCATCAAGAGGGTGATAAAGATGAAGTCGGTCTGCTGTCCGTTTGCAGTTGAATGGGTGTCAAGTTGGCAATTGCATGCAGTCGGTCTCTGATAAATAGGCGAAAATCGCACATCTGTTGCCGTCTACATACACAGAAATTCACGTTAAACAGAACCTAAACAGAAATTCAGAAAGTCTTCAACAGATAGTGACATAGTTGCTGCAGAACAGCAATTTAACTGCAAAATGAGATAGGCGTTCAGCAACCTTGCTTTTATATAGAAATATATAACCGGAATACAACCAGTTGAGTCGAGTCCCCTGTTGTAGAGAGACATGTCATGGATGAGTTGCGCTCATCATCGCAGACTGATTCAGATTGATTGCAACGTGCTGGTAATCTGTCTGCATTTATAAACTACACGGCAGTTAATTGCAAATCTTCGCCAATCAGTCTGACGGTGATTGTTTAGAGAGAGGTTGCTACCCACCAGAAAAGCTGTGCAGTCGCCTTGCACTCGAAAGTGGTCGCCCAGAGGGAACTGCACACTCTACATGCAATCTTGCAATCAGTCTCGGACAACAAAAAAAGTCAGTGTAATCACTGGGCAACCACCGATTTTATTTGTTTTTTACCTAGTTGCAAGGAGGTTGCCGTCCTGTTTTTACTCTAGTGTGACTGAGCCATAAAATACAACATGAACAAACTGTAAACATAATGTAACAACCATAAAGCAACTTATGTCAGAACATCCATCCATCCATCCATCCATCCAGTTTCTTAGCTGCTTGTCCAATTCAGGGTCTTGAGGCCTGGAGCCTGTCCCAGATGACATTGCTCGAGAGGTGGGGTACTCCCTGAACAGATCGCCAGTCTGTCGCAGAGCTTATAAAATACATAACATTTTAGCTAACATTCATGAGCGTTGCTGCTTTGAGCTGTAACTTCCCTGACACCTTCTCCCCCCTCTCAAACTGAGCACATCACGTCTCTGCTTCACATTAAAAGCCTGAAACTTACTGTTTCAGTGTCTTCGTTCCTTAAACCTTAGCAGGCGTGTGCAAAAACAGCCAGATGAGAATGTTTGTTCCACCAGTATGGGGTGGCCAGCCTCTGTTTATGAGCTTCAATCACGCTCTGCACCTAGACCCAACTTTTAATTTATCGGTTTTATTAGGGGAAATATGGTAAATGCTGCAGTGGCATAAATTACCGCTTAGAAAAATATGCTTTGCAGACTGTTTCCAGAAGAAAAAGAAAAAAGACCAAAAAAATTGCCTTGAAACTCTTGCAGCTCGTATCACGATCAGTTAGTGGTGAAGTCTACAGAACAGCCTTTTATCAAATAAATGACATTTATTGTGTGAAATGGCATCTCCGTTCTTTTTCTTTGACAAAATTATTACTTCATATGATATTCATAAAGCTGAATTTATTAGCAGAGATGTTTTTGTCTGGTGAGGGGGTCCACATCAACGCCGAAAGCCTTCTCAGCCTTCTCAGCCTGTGCAAAATGAGCTAAAATCTTCATCATGTTATCACATAATGGAACCGATATGTTTATCACGGTTGTTACTGGAGCATGATTACGGTGATAACTCCATCTTGGTGTCTGGCTGGCTAACCTCTGCTGTGTATCTGTATATAGACGAGGCTTGAGCCCATCATAGAGGATGCGGGCGACCATGAGCTGAAAAAGTCCAGCAAGCGGACACTTCCCGCTGATTGTGGCGACTCCTTGGCCAAAAGAGGCAGTGTAAGCACCCTGCTCTGCTCTCCTCCACTCCTCCTCCTCTCAATCCATCCATCTACTATCTGCCACCTTTTTAGGACACCTTCTTGCTGAGTGAGGCCTGTAGACTTGTGGCCCTCAGTTGCTGTTCAGGGAATGTTTTAATTTTCTTGACATTAGGTTGGATGGATCTTAATTTCCTTAACCTGTTGTTTCTGGGTAGCTTGACATGCCTGTGTCATCTTTGTGTGGCTGTAACTGCTGAGTATTTACAAGTGTGTCTTTCCTCAGTGCTCTCCTTGGCCAGACAACGCCTACACCAGCACCAACCAGGCAGCTACTCTCTCCTTCGCCTCTACCCCGTTGTCCACCTACACGACCTCCTCAGTACTGGACAGGTACCTTTTACATATATATGAGTGTGTGTGAGCTTGTCTTTTTTTTTTTTGTTTTTTTTTATGTGGCCACTCCTAACTGACATCTCTTTTGTTTTCCAGTGACTCGTCCTCTCCCAATCACCAGGCAGACCCTGGCAGCCATGGCAACTCGGAGGTTAGTCTGGAGTGACACACCTGTATGAGCGGGTAGAAAAGTTAAAGATTAAAATGTTTTATTTAACAAAACACGCCCTGGCAGGTCACAGTAAGAAAAGCTCATGTGTGGAAGATTTGCTGCTTTGGTTTGAGTGTGCTGAGTCACTGTCACACTGTAATGACTCAGCTGAATATTACAGTCACTGTTATTGGTTTTAGTACATTCATTCTTGTACTAAAATTCGAAATCAAAACATCTGCTGTGAAGAGCACCTGCTACCATGTCACATGATACTGATACTTAATGATTTTTTTCCTCCCTTCACAACACAGAACTTAAGACTTTATTTATTTTTACTTTTTCCAGTCTTCTGTTGTTTGGTGAGGTGGTTGTGTGGGAAAATCCCAGCAGATCAGCACTTTCTGAAATACTCAGACCATCCTGTCTGGCACCAACAACCGTGCCACGTTCAGAGTCACTGTAATCACCTTTCTTCCCCATTCTCGGGTTGAACTTCATCAGGGTTGCGCCTCGACCGTGTTTACATGCCTAAATGCAGTGAGTTGCTGCCATGTGATTGGCTGATTAAAACCGAGGACACTGTATTCAATCAAAATTCGCTTTAGCTCAGTGACAGGTTAAACTGATTGTAATTTGCAGGCCTAGATACATCAGCCATGTGCACTGTTTTAGGACTGAATGAGTGGGGAGAGTAGAATTGAAATTGAGTTGTGTTAATGTGTTGACCCTTCCGTGTGTCCCTCTTTACAGCAGTTGAGCCCCACTGCCTCCATACAGGACACACAGAAGTGGCTGCTGAAAAATCGCTTCAGCTCCTACACACGGCTCTTCTCTAACTTCTCAGGTATGCACAGGCAGGTTGCCACACACACAGAGTGTAACCAAACTTGGACGTAATTTTGTAACACGTGCGTTACAAGTGTCTGGATGTCCTCCGTTTCATAGGTTCGGATTTGTTAAAGCTAACCCGGGACGACCTGGTTCAGATTTGTGGGCCAGCAGATGGGATCAGGCTCTTCAATGCACTCAAATCCAGGTGGGTCACACATGAATGGGTATTTCGGGCAAAGCAAAACAAACAGTTTAACAGACGTAGACATGATATGATACAGTCTACAACAAAAACATGGCAAGTTATCTCCCATCATCCCAGGTCAGTGCGTCCCAGGTTGACAGTGTACGTCTGTAAGGAGTCACCTCAGGAGAGCCCCCTGCTGGACAGACACAGCGCTAATGAAAATGGAGAACACGGCCTCTCCTCTAGTTTACATGGTAACTAGGATCAGATGCTGCTGATATTACTCAGGGGACAAATGCCATCTGTGATTATAATCATGACTCTGAAACCGGTCTGGTCTGTTTCTGTGCAGTGTACCATGCTTTGTATCTAGAGGAGCTCACAGCTGCCGAACTCATCCGCAAGATGGCGTGTGTGTGCAGCATTCCACTGGGAAAGATCAACCAGGTGTACCGACAGGGTCCTACAGGCATACACATCCTGCTAAGTGATCAGGTACACACACACACACACACACACACACACACACACACACACACTCTCTGACTGCTGG
>VVAS01112013.1:0-11333 GCA_015103295.1 Ptychochromis oligacanthus | reverse complement strand
TTTTGACCTCTTCTTTAGAGTTTTCCTCTTCAACTTGTGTCATGGAGTAAAAGGTATAATATTATTATCCCACTCATCCGTTTGGCTTTCTTCTCATTTACAGTGGAAATATTTACAGTGAGACCATTTAAACAAATCATGCCCATTTTTATTTGCTGACATTACTGCAATTGCCCTCAACACATTAGACCACCATTAACATGACAGGCAGGCAGTCTGTACACTGAATTAAAAGGGGTTGGAAATTGTGCGGAATCTGCTACAGCTCCACAAAGGACGCTTACACGCTTTACAAGCTGCAGACTGACTCCTTTTGATCTTCACATTAACTGACCCGGCCAGAATACATTTTATTTGCTATCAAAAGCTGTTACCAGAGGGGTAAACAACAACATTACAGTCCCGGTGCTCACAGAAATAAAAAGCATAAGAAATACATTCTGTTTTAAAGAGCATAAATTGCAAGGATGCAGCTTTGATCATTTATTCAAAAATGAATAAGTTCATTAGGAATTACACAATGCTCTTTAAAGGGTAATTTCACCTAAATCACACACACATGTTATCTTTATAGCTATCATTTTCAAGCTTTTCAGTGTTTTCTTAGCTTAACTAAAGGGATATCAGGGTTGGGGTTAAACATTTAGACAGATACTGGGGTTCCACTCAGCTCCAGTATTTGTGAGAAGCGATCTCAATCCTCAGAAGCAAAGATAAAGAAATCGTGAGATGACGCCTTTTCTCAGTGTACAAACTGCATGCGTGTTTATTTATGCCTGAAATTGTCACGCATGAATTAACAATTTAACTGGAGTGCTGCATAACACAATCAAAATTTTTTACAGATGACGGGTGACTCATCACCTATAAAAAGCCTCACATTCGCAGTCAGGACTGTGGGTCAAAAAGCTAATCACCAGAGAACATGTATGCCATCCATCCTTAAGCCATGGCTACTATTTGAATAATCAGATAAGTGCAGGAATGAGTATGATGAAAGGAAAAAGGAGAGACGGGCTAATTGCTGTGGATCTTCATTCCTCTGAGGTATTGTCTCTCAGACCCTGCTGTTAGTGAGGTGAACTTCTCTCTCCTCTCATCTCCTGGGTGAATGAGGAAGGTCCCAGGGCGGCCCTCCCTCTGCACAAGTCAGTGTTAATGGGGGCAGAGGAGAACAGAGAGAGAGAGATTTCTTTTCCTCTCTTTTTTTCTATCCCCTGTCTCTCTTTCTTAATTTTTCACTGTCTGTCTGCATCTGACTCTGCTTTCATGGTGGTGCGCTGGCGAATACTCAAAAGTGTGGACGATCCTGACACAACACACTCGTCCAAGAACACAAGCCTACACAGAGATTACAGTACCTCATCCCCTGTCACCTGTTCATCCTTTAGTTTAATCACAATTATTGTGCGTGAATGCAAGCACTTCTCTTCGTTTAAAAAGCCTGTCCTTTAAAGTTGCATAGTGGGTTATTTTGGGCTCCCTTGGTTCCATAAAATTCATTTTCAATTCATTTTCTGCATGAACAATGTTAGGTGACTAGCAGCTGGAGTGCTTCCAAAGCTTGGCTGGGTACAAAGCTGTCCCCGCTGATTTATCTGTACAAATAATCAGCAGCTTTGGTAGAAAATATCCAAGACGTAGTTTAAGCAAAGGTACTAAAATGTGCACTGAGTAGGAAGATCAAATAATCATTAGGCTAAAACTTCCTTATTAATGGAGGTACATGTTCTAGAAACCTGATAGCTTTTGTAGTCTGCAGGCACTTTTTGGATATTGAAAAGATTAGCACCATGTTTCTTCCAAACTGGACCAAAGAGGTGTTTAGGAAACACTGTTTCTCTGATTTGCAGCTTTTCTTTGCAGCAAGTGCAGCTGAGGCTCAGGGGTATATTATTTAGATAATTGATTGAAAAACAAAACAAAAACAAACAAACAAAACAAACCTCCAAGACTGGAAAGATACAATGGAGACCAATGCAACCCAGATATATGGTGCTGTTTCTGTCAGAATGCATGCAGGTATTCACTCCCCACTTGCTCAGTACAAGTTGCCATGAGCCATTACAGATGATAGGAGAGACACAATTTAAACCAAAATATAAAAATTTGTTAATGGCACATTTGTTTGTATATATTATTACCAACATGTCAGCACTTAGATAACTCTTTAAATAAGTGGAAGGTGTTGTATAGTATAAAACCTAAGGTAACAGGGCTGAAGCCAAACAAACAAGTAACATGGTTCTGGACAGACAACAAAGACTGAGACAGCCAGTAGTGAAGGTTCTTCAGCAAAATGATTAATATCAGATAAACTGACTGATGACCAACTTTGTAATCATCACTGAACAATGTTGTAAGTATTACATTGTTTCCCATTCCACAGTGTTGAGTTGGTTTGTTACTGGACAGTTTCAGGGAAACGGAAGAGAAGAACCTCCAATGAGAAATCACACTGAGTGATTTAGTGGACCCGTGGATAGCCCGGATGTGATTTCAGGACTGCTGCTTTCTATAGGACTTTATAAGTGGCCTGTAGTGAAACAGCAAAGACATGTTTCACTGATTATGAAGTTGACATCTTAGCTGCATATTAAAATGTCCTTTAGCTGAAGCCCGCCTTTACCCACTTCTTCTTTCTCTCTCTCTCTCACTCTACGTTTCTTCCTCTGTCTCTCTCTCTCTGGAAGTTAAAGGGCCAGTGGAGCCTGATTAGAATGCAGAGGAGGAAGGCTCTGCTGCAAATTGAAAACATATTGATTCTCCTCATGCTTCCGGGGAGAGGGGGCGAGAGACAGAGGGAGAGACGGAGGAAAACGGGAGCAAAGGGAGAGAAAAAGAGAAAGAGAGAAAATAAGGATAAAAGCTGGTGAAGAAACAAGAGAGGGCAAGACAGTTTCCCCGTGCCTGTAGCAACTTGTGTGTCTGGTGTCTGTCTCTCTCTCTCTCTCTCTCTCTCTCTCTCACACACACACACACACACACACACACACACACAAACAAATATGAAGTGTTTCATATGGGCTACTAAGATAACATCCCATGGGTTGAGGGCTCTGTCACCATGGCAATCGGGTCAGGGCAAGCAGTTCTACATATCTGCATGTGTGTGTGTGTGTGTGTGTGTGTGTTTTCTACATGTGAGCGCATGCTGTCATGTCCAGCTGTGGTGGGGAGAGGCCGCAGGATGCCAATGAGAGAGGACAGAGCACAACACGTACAGATGTGCTGACTGCACAGTTTCTATGGGAACCAGCCCCCCCTCCCCTCCCACCACCACCAACATATCCCTCCTCCTGCCATCGCTCCTCGTTGCTCTTGCAAAAGCTTGACAAGCTCCTCTAATGCTTCTCGCTTCGTCTTTATGTGAGTCCAAGCGTTCCTGGTAGAGCTCTCACATCGGCTACAGCTCAATCCGTCTTTTCCTGAGTGCATGTGCAAGTGTGTGTGCGCGCGTAAGGGTGTGTGAGTGTGGATATTAGTGTGAATGTGCGTGTGTGCGTGACATGCTTGTCTCATTCTTTAATCAAGGATGAGGGTGAAGAAAGAAGAGTGTGAAGGAGGTGGCGAATATTATCAAACAGAGTGGCTCTCTGTCTTCTGCACAGAAATGACACACAAACATAAACAACACACACACAGAGCAAATATTATTTGTGTGCACAGTCACAGAAATTGTTGGCACCCTGCTGACAGGACTTGATTTATTGTGCATGTGTGCGTGTATGTGTGCGCTATAACTACCAGAGCTGATCATAAAGAATACTCCTGTCTGCTGAATAAAAGCTGCCATCATATGGCTGTCTGCTGCCATTGCATGTGCCCGTCTCTAACTGCCCTTTTAATCTTACAGTTAGGTCCATAATTTGTTGGACAAAGACACATTTATTTTTTTCTTTTGCCTCCCTACACCACCACAGGGGATTTTAAATCAAACAATAAAGATGTGATTGAAGTTCAGACTTTCAGCTTTAATCACAAAAATTTTGCATTTGCGTTCAGGAATTAAAACCTTTTTTATGCATACTGTTGTCCCCAATCAGAGGCTCAAAATTAATTGAAGAATTGACTGAGAAACAGTTTCATGACCAGGTGAGGCCTGTTCTTGTTATTTCATGACATATGAACCAGACATAATATCTGAAGTTGATTCAAAGTGTTGAGTTTTTATTTTACAGTTTTTTATTGTAATTTTAAATGTAGGCCCCAAATTAGACCTATCGGACAGAGCAAAAACTTTAGGAGTGGCCAAAGCAACAGTCTGGTATGTTCTTAAAAAGAATGAATGCACTGGCCAGCTCATCAACACCACAAGGCCTGAAAGACCACATAAACAACTAACAGAATGACAGAATTATTTCCATGGTTGAGAAAAACAACTTCACAACATTTTACCAAGTCAAGAAAACTCTCAAGCAGGTAGACATGTCATTGTCAAGAGACACCTTCATGAATGGAAATACAGAGGGTTTACAACAAGGTGCAAACCACTGGTTACACTCAAGAACAAGAAGGCCAGATTAGACTTTGCCTGGAAACATCTAAAACAGTTCTGGAAAGAAATCTTTGGACAGATGAAACCAAGATGAATTTGTACCAGAATAACGGGAAGAGAAAAGTATGGAGAAAAAAAGGAACAGCTCTTTATCTGAAGCATAGATGGCGCTTCACTGTGCAAATAGATAACAACCCAAAGCACACTGCAAAAGCAACTCAAAAGTTTCTCAAGGCAAAGAAATGGGATATTATTCAAAGATCATGTCATTCACCTGATTACGACCCAACAGGGCAGCTTTTCAGTTACTGAAGACAAAACTTAAGGCAGAGAGACCCACAAACAAGCAGCAACTGAAGGCAACTGCTGTAAAGGCCTGGCAGAGCATCTAAAGGCAGGAAACACAGCATTTGGTGAAGGTTCTAGACTTCAGCCACTCATTGACTGCAAAGGATGTTCATCCAAGTATTAACAACAATCTTTATGTTTCAAATTATGTCAGCTTGTCCAATTACCTTTGAGCCTCTGAAAATGGGAGACTGTGTGTAAAAACGGCTTTAATTCCTAAACAGTTAATGCAAAATTTTTGTAAAACCCCTTGAATTAAAGGTGAAAGCCTGCACTTCAATCTCATCTTGAATGCTTGATTTCAAATCCACTGTGGTGGTGTACAGAGACAAAACTACAAAAATTGTGTCTTTGTCCAAATATTCATGGACATGACTGTATTAATTTAGCTGCAATATTTGGCAGTCAAGTACAATACATGTCTGTATGAAACATACATACGCTTCAGTAGTGAACATGTTAGTCACATGGAAATTGATGGTAAACTGGAAAAAAAGGTGAAACTGTTTTGAAATAAAAGACTGATTTGTTACTTGATTAATCTGATCACCAGACAGTAATAACCTGCCATAATAGTATAGATTTGAACAGAGCCCCTCTCCATTTATCCCCTCTCATTATCTTTCATTATTTTACGCTCTTTATTTTTTACCCCGTGTTCATCTCTTTTTCAGCAGGAAATGAGAAGAAGACTGCTCTTCTCATTTCCTGTAGGTAAATAGTCACATGCTATTGGCCACCACCACAACCACGCTTCCTTCTGAATTAAGTGATGGTGCTACACAAATGCTCTAAAGACTTGCCAAGCACTTGGTGGTATTCAGATCCTTGGTGATATGTCTAGATTTAGTTAATGTTCTGCCAGTTGAAGCCTACCTGATAAAACAAAGGATTATGTTTGTAATAGGTTTCAAAATAACTGGCTGCTTTATTTTCTCTGTAGGTCTACGTTTATGAATCTATTTATATGAATTGTTTTTAAACAGTTTCTTCTCTCATAGTTAACCGTCTCCTGTGCGCGCGCATGTTTCTGTTTTCTCAAACGCAAAAATTTGTATTTGAATTCCAATTACTTGTCTAGAGCTTTTATTGTGAAAGGTAGGGGGCAGGAATGACCTCGTTTTCGCTCTTGCGGAGAACAAAAAGCGTTTCCGGTACGGGTCGGGCGCTGACAGGCAGCTGTTACAAGGTAAGTTGCGAGAAGTGTGCCCAGTTGCTGCTCTTCTCACTCCTACTAAACAGCTTATCAGGCACTTTTAGTCAGTTTGTCTCGCAGAGTTGCTCTTTCACAAACTCACCGGCGCTTCCGCCGACGAGCAGCAGCAGCTAACAAGCAGCTAACTGTGTTGTTACTGTTAGCTCGTACGCAAACGGAGCTCACCTGCCACTTAGCCGAAAGCCTCAAACCCTACAAGCAAACTGGCGGTTTCATACTTTGAGCAAATATAGCGTTTTTTCACGAAGTTACGGCATCACTTCTACAGCTTGTCGTCTTAAACTGACTTCAGTTCAGTTCTGCTGTGTTAAGTGGAGTGCGCTGACTGGGAAAGTGAAATTACAGCAGACAGAAACCCCCACGCAAATAGCAACGCGGTGAGCTGTTCCAAGTTTTTACCCCTATGTACCGTGGTTTGGATGAACCTGTCTGGACAGTTTTTTACTGACTAAAAATGTGTGTTTTACCCGCTTAGGTCATGCGCATTGGCCTGCCGACAGCAGAGGCGCTGCAGGGTGGATCCTTAAAAGCTTTGATTTTGGTGAGTGTGCAGATTTCACTTGAAATGAGCTGATCGTGCTTTGCTCAGCACTAATATGTATTTCGTGTCCCCAGACGGTGCTCCTGAGTGTGTTTATGTTCCAGCTGCTGAGGACTGTGGGACTGAGGGCGTTCTCCATGGCATCTGAGACCTACACGTCGGGCACGCATTCTGCCGCCTTTGTGACCTGTCCCAATAACACAGTGGCTAAAGACCTGGCCAGGTGGTTCAATCGGCAGCATCACGGTTCTGGTTTAGAACGTCTTTTTTTTCTCATCTTTTCAATCGTAGGAAACGTTCACCACGCACTTTATTAGGTGCACCTACTAGAACCAGGTTGGACGCCTTTTTGCCTTCTTCATGCCATGTCTACGTTGACATGGTGGCATCACACAGTTGCTGCAGATTTGTCGGCTGCACATCCATGACGTGAACCTTCCGCAGTTTAACTATTAACAATTACCTGATACCCGCATTTGCCGTCTGTTGAGTTCTCATTAAGATAGCGATTGTGGCTAATTAATAAAATGGTAATGTTAGACGTTATCAGTCCTGGCCATCTGTAACGTTAGTAGACAGTGTTAATTTAACAGGACAGCACAATTATTTAAATAGATAGGTAAAACTTTATTAATCCCGAAGGAAATTCATCATTGGTGGTCAACTGCTCACATGCACAGTAAAACAAACAAAAAACATTCACTCTATATAAAGAAGATAATAACAAATACTAAGTAAAATATATATTAATTAAAAATACACTCATTTCTATCAGTCTTATCCCTAGGGTCCATCAGGTCCATAAGGTGCTCCTGCACTGTGCTATTCCCTCTTCCGGTTCCCCCCCCCCCACTCTCCCTTCTACCCACAGCACTTTTATGTATGAAAAGTGTCGTCTTTCCCTAAAAGTCCCAGATTGAAGCCGGCAATTAGACAGAAGCAGTGGCAGTCTACGTTACCAACTCTGTTTCATCAGCAGTATTGGTATCAAGTTTGAATTTCTAGTATTGTGACAAACCTAGTCGTAAAGTGGTGGACATGGTCAGCAACGATACTCAGGTAGGCTGTGGCATTTAAACAATGTTTAGTTGGGACTAAGCGGTCCAAAGTGTGCCAAAAAGAATACCGCCCAGACCATTACACCACCACCACCAGCCTGAACTGTTAATACAAAGCAGGATGGATCCGTTCTTCATGTTTACACCAGCTTCTGACCCTACCATCTGAATATGCAGCAGAAAGCGAGACTCATCAGACCAGGCAATGCTTTTCCAATCTTCTGTTGTCCAGTTTTGGTGAGCCCATGTGAGCTGTAGCCTCAGTTTCCTGTTCTTAGCTGGCACCCAGTGTGGTCTTCTGCTGCTGTAGCCCATCTGCTTCAAGGTTCGACTTGTGCATTGAGAGATGCTCTTCTGCATGCCTTGGTTGTAGCGAGTGGTTATTTGAGTTACTGTTGCCTGTCGCTGTTTTTCTCTGACCTCTGACATCAACAAGGCATTTTCACCCAGAGAACTGCTGCTTACTGGATATTTTCTCTTCTTTGGGCGATTCTCTGTAAACCCTAGAGATGGTTGCGTGGGAGAATCCCAGTAATACTCAGACCAGCACCTTTGGCACCAACAACCATGCCATGTTCAGAGTCACTTAAATCACCGTTCTTCCTCATTCTGATCCTCAGTTTGAACTTCAGTAGGTTGTCTTGACCATGTCTAAGTGCCTAAATGCCTTGGTTAATTATATATTTGTATTAACGAACATCTGAGCAGGTGTACCTAACAAAGTGCCCGGTGAGTGTGTATGATTATAGAAGAAAATATCTACTTAAAGTTCTCTGTCCTCACTAGCTGGATGTGTGGATCATGAGATTTCCCACTTGATTAAAAAACTTTAGCTCTTACACTGCATCCCCTTGCAAGACAAAGTTTTCATTTCAACATGAACCGAGATTTTCATCATTGCCTTGATCATTTGTTGTTGATTCATTCTTTTCTTCTATCTCACAGGGGTATTGTGGAAAAGAAGCTAGCTGCTTGTGTCAACATTGTCCCAGCGATCAAATCTATGTATGTTTTAAGCCAGTTAGTCTTTATTGTCATGTTGCACTGAGCTCTCTTTGCAAGTGTTTTTGATTAAACACTATAAACCACATGTTCTAATTGGCAGAAATATTCTGGCCTTTGAAGTTGGTACCTAATAACTGAAATAATTTTATCTTGCTCCTCCAGATATGAATGGCAGGGGAAGATTGAGGAGGACAATGAGGTGCTTCTGGTGAGTGCCCACTGGATATTGTTAAATATTCCTTGAAATGCAGCTAAATTCTATTTCTGCATCTCAGGGGGCAAGTGCAATACAATTCTGTTATTCTTTCAAATGGTGTTGTGGATACAGCTGAATGCATTTGTGAAATATGCATTTGTGGTCAGATTTCTAAAGATTGATTACTCCCAGGTGCACAGCAGCATCAGTGACTGTGAGATGGAAGACATTTAGAGTCACACAGACTCTCTTTAGAGTTCATCTTCTGGCTAAAACGAGTCCCCAAGCAAGTTGGTACTTGGTTATGGAGAAAACCAAAAAACAAAGAGCTTCAGAACACCTCTGCAGAGATTTGTGAAACCTTCAGAAGGGCTGAACTCCAACAGTTAGGCTTTTTGTGCCCTGTGACTACAAAAAGTGAACCTGAAAATAAGACTGTTCTGTAGAAGAGCTATAGTTTTTAAGCTTGAGAGTAATGAGCTATCAGTAGAGAATCCACTGTTGGAGGAGTCAGCACTGGTACACATTGTCAGCTGTGAGCGAGGTTTCAGTATGTGGCTTCTACACGCTGAGTATTATTATGTAATTTGCTATAAACATTTTTTTAAAGCATGTCCTGAATGTGCCTGTAGAGACAGCAGTGAATGGCAGTACTGCTCTTTTTCTTTGGGTGGTGACTTTTCACAGTGATGTCAAGGTTTGTTATTTGACTTTGGCCAAATCAAATGTTTTACGAAAAATACACATACATGATACTTAATGCCACACGTTTAAAATGTGTGCAGTTGGTGGAAACACATCTCAGGATAGACAGACTACATTATTTGTCTTTAAAGTGCTTACTGTGACACGTTAGGTAATCCTGGTCATGGTGTCTTTAAGCACTCAGACATGTCGGAGTATATTTTAAACTGTGATCAATATGAGCGTGCTCCTTCATGACTTGTATTACTTGGAAAGGTGATATGCCTGAAGTCTTTTTGACCGAGTGTCTCTCCTAATTTAGATGATCAAAACAAGAAGTTCCAAGGTTCCTGCTCTTGCTGAATATGTCCGGTAAGTCTAGTTTTATATTCACCACATAAAAAATATTTTCTCAGAACAACTCGCGCCAGAACATTGTGTTGATCATTTGCTCCATTAACTCATGACTCATGCAGTCAAAGACGTTTAAGTACTGGCTTTTTTGTGTTTTGTATGTCTCTGTTCACTCATTTCACTTATTGCTGATTGTCCTCCACAGCACTAACCATCCCTATGAGGTGGCCGAGGTCATCAGCCTGCCTATTGACCAGGGTAACCCGCCTTACCTTAAGTGGATTGGAGACACTGTACCTGAGTAAGGATGACTGACAGATGAGTGAAAAAATTATTGGATGGATGGATGGATGTAACATGTATCTAAAATAAGGTGAAAGTTCTTTTTTTTTTCCCCAAACACACCCAGTACTTTAATATGTTAGACAAAATCTGAAAACCATCAAAATTTGTAATTATTACAAACTGCATAAAATTTTGTGATACAGAAGAATAAAAATTACTAAGTACTAATGTACTAAAATAATTTCAGTACTTCTTTCTCCTTGCAGTGAGCTGTGGCTTGTGAATAATGGTCTTCTCTCTAGTATGTTGGCCTCTAGAGGGCAGCATTGTTCTCTTTATTTAAAGTTAACCAGGTGCAGAATTAACTGCTCCAGTTTTGTCTTGGATGAACCCTGAAATGTTTACTGTAAACAGACATCTGTTACATTTCCTATGTCTTTAGTGCATTGTGAAATAAAGCAGACTTTTTTTCCATTGGTTTTAAGCGTTTTTTTGGTGAGCATTTTATGACAGTGTGACACTTCCATACATTACATGTCATGTACATATTACAAACATGTCATACATTCTGCAGTAGTTCAAATGTCATGGTTGCATACAACACTTTTTTTTTTTTTAACAATTCGTGTTGGTAAAAGTAAACATTTATTTAGCTGACTGTCACAACATTACACTTGGCTTCAGTACTTCACAATAGCATTAAAAGCATCACTGATAATACAATGTTTTCATACTGGGGGGAAAAAAAACCCTTAAACAAGACAAAATATCAGGTTCACAACAAACAACAAACACATCCCTACTTTTTCAAACATGACTCAGTTTCTTTACATTTTTACCATTGTGTAATGGTAAAAATGACACGAGATATATATGAGTGGCATTAAAAGGTAACAAAAAGAGCACTTCAACTCAAACATTCAAAGTTGCATAAAAATAACATGATGTAGCGACTTATAACAGTCTACCTGTTTAGAAGGACACTAGCAGTATACTGATGTATTATTGCACATTCCCACAAGTCGTGACCTAAAGCATGTTGTCAATTGAGCTTAAAAAGTTGCCGAAGAACACATACATGTTCATCTCCATGTACATAAGCTAATTCAGGTGAAAACTATCTTGCACACAGGCTCCGACTGAGAGGC
>VVAS01112009.1:0-14787 GCA_015103295.1 Ptychochromis oligacanthus | reverse complement strand
AGCTCATCTAATGGACATACAGGCAATCATGACATTGAAGACATACAAATTATAAGTTATATAGGTTTTTAAAGTATTACATTTTTATGGCTTAAAAAATCATGATACTAAGAGTAATGAGTCAGAGTAATTTTTCTTGGCTCAAATGACAGACAAGCACAAAAACTGACAGCAAGGTATTTTGAACTGTACTTAGGTCTCCTAATGCATCCTTTCAGATTACAGACCTGCCCTCCAGGTTAACTTAGACATAAACTGACCAGCCACTATATCAGGTACACCTTGCTAGTACCTGGTTGGACCTCCTGTTTCCTTTAGAACTGCCTTAATTCTTCATGTCACAGATTCAACAAGGTGCTGGAAACATTCCTCAGAGATTTTGGTCCATATTGACATGATAGCATCACACAGACGCTGCCGATTTGTCGGCTGCACATCTATGATGTGAATCTCCTGTTCCACCACATCCCAAAGATCTGGTGACTGTGGAGGCCATTTGTGTACAGTGAACTCATTGTCATGTGATTGGCTGATAAGATGTTTGTGTTAATGAGCACAGGTGCTGCTAATAAAGTAACCAGTGAGTGTATTTACTTGCTGTATTTGTACTTACACACATTTTGCTTCTGCAGAGTGAGGGATTATTGTTAACATGTTCAAATGTGTGATGTTTCTGTTTTAATTTAGGCTTGACTGCATCTTATCAACTGACAGCTCATTTCCTCTTATACCACTGCTCTTTCTGTCTGCTCTGCACATTTGACTCATTACATGTCACCCTGTTATTGAGGAGGAATCCTACTTAATTTTTTTTCCCCTTTTTGTAAAAGAAAAAAAAAGATTCAAGTTCAAATAACCAATTTATCTTTTTGGAATTAGTAATTATGCAACTTTAGAGACAAATGATCTCACTGATAAAGCTGCCCAATGGTGTTCATACTGTACTATATGTGCCTGGTAGAATAGGTAGCTGCTGGACATCCTATTCTTCCAGTCTTCAGCAGACTTGTACCCAGGGAAAGATTCTTCTATTCAGGCCGTCTGTGCAACAGCCTCCCCTGACAACCCGTGAGGTCAAAGCGCTGTCACTCACATTGATATGGAGAGAAAGAAAGACAGAGAGAGAGAGAGAGAGAAAGAGAGAGAGAGAGAGAAAGGAAAGTGAATATACAGGCTGAGGTAAGTAGAGAAAGAGGAAGAGTGAAAAGAAAGGGCACATACAGAAGGAAAGAGGAAAGAGGAGAGATGAGAATCCAAATGAATCTTCTTCACCCAACGGACAGACTGTCAAGCTGGGTGTGCATGTGTGTGTGTGTTTGTGAGTATGTGTCTGTCTTACCTACTAATTGAAATGCGATGAGGTGTGAAACACCCCTTTAAAAGACCTATCACTGTGTGTGAAGCTAAATGTGTGTTTGGGGGGTATACGTTCATGTGTGTGTGTGCGGTGCATATCAACTCCTTTTGACCATAGATACAATGTAATGGGCGTGTGTATGTAAAGAGTGTGTTAATGCAAATGTGTGCATGCCATACTCAAGTCAGGATATACCTTACACCTTAAGGATGTACCTAAGGATGTTTGCATGCAACATGTTTGTAAGTTAATGTACGAGGGCAATATGAGCGCATGTACACTGCACAGGATAAACAAGTGAGTTTGCATGTTTGTCCACATGCACACAACAATAAAGTGGGGAAGCTTTATATTTTCAGTGCATGTCTATGTGTGGGATTGAATGTGACTGTGTGTGTGTGTGCATGTGTGGGTATAATTTCATTTTGCTGTCTCAGCCTCTTGTTAAGGAGCCATTTAGAGCTCAGGTTGAGTTTCCTCAGCGTTTCCTGACACTTCTTTCCTCCTCACTGCCTCTCTGACTTCCACCATCTTTTCTCCATCTCTGTCTCATTATCGCTGTCTGTTCCTCTGCCTTCTCTTCTCCTCTGTTCTTTTGGCCTCATCCTGCATGGTTAGCACACTACATAATCTTGTACCTGTTAATCAGCAGGTCATCTCAGTGGTAATTATTAGACTCTATTCATTTTACAGCCAGAGAGCAATCATAACATGTGTATTGCTTGCTATTTGACCTAAATTATACTGGCTAAGCATGTCAAATAAAGCAGAAATTTCCACAGTCAGTGCAGATTTTCATTATGCAGTCTTGATTTTTCACCATAGACTGTATATAAAGGATGGATGTAGCTTCCAGGCCTGAAAAGTAAAACCAGTGCTTTCTCCTCCTCTCAGTAGGTTTCCTGATGAGTTTATGGTCTCAATAGCTAGTTTCAAGCCTTATTTAATACAACATGATGTTCATTTTGTAAATTATGGTTCCAGTTAGAGTAAGAAGGACAATAAAACAGGGTATGTGATTAATAAGTCCATGCTTACCATATATGCATGCAGTGTCCCCTCTGTCTTAGTCAAATCCACACTTTACTCATCATGTCCTGTTTCAAAACACAAAGATTAAGACGGCCAACATACTGCTTGAGTCTTCAGGACAGGACTTCAAAAACCTGTAGGTAATGACACAGTGGCTACATCTATCTTTTATATACAGTCTGTGGTTTTAACTCTTCAGTGCAAACATTTTGGCTAATTTTCAAAACAGTCTTGCGGTAATGTATGACATTCAGTTGCAGCACTGGCCTGTAGGAGCATGTACTGCAAGTGTTTGCTCTACTTTGCACTACAGTAACACTAAGTAAATGTGTTTTTGCCATGTGTAAAGGTGACTGCACTGCTTAAAATGTGACTAAATGTGTGTTTGCAACTTTATGAGTGTATTTGTGTACATGATTGCATACATACAACCTTTATGCTGCAGATGTTTGCATCTCGATGTGCATGCATGTATATGTGCATATAAAAAGCCCTCTATATATTCCCTATCAGTTTGGTGAACTGTGAGATTACACTCTAAGCTTATATACATATTCATCCAGTTGCACTGGCACATAAACACGCAGACACTGAAAGTCACTTGCCCTCGAAAACCCTATTAAAACCACGCTGTGATATCATCAGGCATAAATATCCATATTTTAGAGAAGAGATGTACATCAAATTTTTTATTTATTTATTTTTTTTCCGAGAGGTTGACACGTCCATGGCACTTGCGCCTGCACAAACTGCAACCAGTTTAGCTAAAAGACATTTGTTGATAACTCTGACTCCTTTTTTTTTTATCACTAAGTTTAAAACTGAACAATCATTTGAGGTTTAACATTAAAATGTTAAATTATGTACAGACACAGCTGCAGTCATATCATTCATTTGCCAAAGTAGTTTAAACATTAACTCTGTAATTCTAATACCGTACTGTATATCATTGTCATCTCATGTAGGCACATTTTGTATGAAGTGAAGCTCAGACATAGATTGTGGACACAGTGGCATAAAATTACAGGTGGAAGCTCAAATTACACATAACAGCATTTTCTTATAGGATGACAACATATTTTAGTGTCATCTTAAACTGTTACAAATCATGACCCTTGAGACAAAACCAACTAATGCTGATTATTGGTACATTAAGAAACAAGAAGTGAAGAGAGGTTCTTCCATTTCAAGCTCCCTCTGCGGTCTTTGTGGCTCTATGATAATGACACTGTGACATCCTCCCCTATGCTCGGTAGGAATTCTTACAGCGGTTAGAGAGTTTTGTTATTCAAGCATCAATATCTGTCATTTGGGGCATGTGCTGAAACAACTGGTGCTGCTTTTTTTCTTGGGGCTACACTCACAAGGTGTCTGGAGGCAGGATTTTAAAACTCACGCCAGTCAACTGGATGCTTCAGGGTTTCACAGATTTTTTTAGACTAAAGCCCTTTGGCTCCTATAGAGGTGCGTGGAGCAGGACAATATGTATGTTAACAATGCTACTGATGACTATAAGACTTGCAGTACAAACTACTTTATGATTGCAGTATGCTGTAAAAACAGTTTAGACAATGCAGAATTTAACTGACATGATTAGGGGTGCATTAAAATGACACCTGTTTCCTAAAATGCAACGTCTACGGTGCAGACTCTTCAGCTGTACTCGAAGCCTCCACTCGCACCATGGAAGACTGGGCAGATCATGTAGGATGTGGCCTTTTCCCATTCCTTTACATCTCAAGCATGAATAAATATGAGACAAATCACCCAGGAGCATCTGAAACCCATTTCACTGTGGGGTGAGCTTTCAGCTGTTAACCACAAGGGATGTTACGGGTATGAAGGCAGTTGTTAGCCTGTGCTACTAAAATCAAAGATTGCTTTGGGAAAAGATATGAGCTCATAAAAGTGAAGGGAAGAAAATTCATCTACTTTTATATTGAAAACTGAACAAGCTGGAAATATAGGACTGTTCTGTTTATGGGGTCCAGTGAGTAGGTTTGAGTTTCACTGTATTTTTGATTTATGAATGATTAAAAATGAGAAGTACACAGGGTTAGTGTATGAACTATTTAAACCTGCTGAAGGCTGTAAGGTCAGCCACCACAGGAAACAGGAATTAACATATTTAAACACTTTGGGGCAATAAATAAAATATTCTCTCTCTCTGTTTTTTCTTCTATTTTATGTCTTTCTCACAGTCTTTATGTGTGTGAATACAGATTAAGTGGAGTTGGAAATACTATTGAGGAGGACATGAATGTCTGTTACCAAATATAATGGATATCTTTCCAGTATTTTATTCAAAACTGACACATATAAACCTCATGATGCCGCTAAAGGAAACATCAGGGCACCATTAGCATACCATTGTCTACAATTTTTCTTGGAAATCCAGTCATCAATTGTTGAGAGTATTCTAACACTGCCTCTGAGAAATGTTGTTCCTATACAACTGAAGTGCAACTGTAAATACTTTTTAAAGGGAAACTGCAACTGGATTACATTTTCTATTCAAGTAATAGACACTTTACTATTTGTTGTATTTGACAAGTTAAAAATACAATCACTGATCGCTTTATTCGATACACCTGCTCAGCTGATGTTAATGCAAGTATCTAATCAGTCAGTTACACAGCAGCAACTCAGTGCATTTACAAACTTAAGTTCATCAGAATGGGGAAGAAAGGTGATTTAAGTGACTTTGAACGTGGCATGGTTGGTGTTGCCAGACAGCCTGGTCTGAGTATTTGAGAAACTGTTGATCTGCTGGGATTTTCCCACACAACCATCTCTAGGGTTTACAGAGAATGGTCTGAAAAAAAGAATCTATCGAGTGAGCGACAGTTTTCTGAGCAAAAATGCCTTGTTGATGTCAGAGGTCAGAGGTGAATGGCAAGACTGCTTCGAGATGATAGGAAGGCAGCAGTAACTCAAATAACTACCTGTTACAATCGAGGTAAGCAGAAGAGCACCTCTGAATGCACAACATGTTGAACCTTGAAGCAGATGGGCTACAGCAGCAGAAGACACCAGGTTCTACTCCTGTCAGCTAAGAACAAGAAATTGGACAACAGAAGAATGGAAAAACGCTGCTTGTACTGATGATCTCGATTTCTGCTGTGATGTTTGGATGGTAGGGTCAGAATTTAAACAACACGAAAGCATGGATCCATCCTGCTTTGTATCAATGGTTCAAGCTGCTGGTGGTGTAATGGTGTGGGAGATATTTTTTGGCACACTTTGGACACCGTAGCACTAACTAAGCATCATTTAAATGTCACAGCCTACCTGAGTATTGTTGTTGACCATGTCCATCCCTTTATGACCACAGTGTACCCATTTTCTGATGGCTGCTTTCAGCAGGATAACGTGTCATGTCAAAACTCAAATCATCTCAAACTGGTTTCTTGAACATGTCAGTGAGTTCACTGTACTCAAACGGCCTCCAGAGTCACAAGCTCTCAATCCAATAGAGCACCTTTGGGATGTGGTGGAACAGGAGATTCATACCATGGATGTGCAGCCGACAAATGTGCAGCAACTGTGTGATGATGTCATGTTAATATGGACCAAAATCTCCGAGGAATGTTTCCAGCACCTTGTTAAATCTGTCCCATGAAGAATCAAGGCAGTTCTGAAGGCAAAAAGGGGGTCCAACCCAGTACTAGCAAGGTGTACCTAATGAAGTGTATGTTAATACTGAATACATCAGGACTTGGTTATGGTTTGGAAAGGACTGAGGTCTTATTTAATACCTAAAAAGTCCTTTGTGTTTATTTACATTTAAACCAAAAAAATGTGCCACGTAAACTTAACAAGCAGATCGGGCGAGAGCTGTACACTTTGTTCTCCCACCATCCACCCCAACAGCCTCAAGCCAAGTCTAATTCAGTCCATTAAATAAAATAAAAAAAACCCTCTAGGAGACAGGGTTGGAAAATATCAGTCCTGACAAAAGAAAAGACTGACTGACCAACCCACAAACCAAAACCCATTTCCAGGAGCATGCTGCTAATGGTGCTGTTAGTGTGGCTAAAAGCAAAGAAAAATAGCCGTTTTAAAACACCAGTGCACTGTAGCAACATCTGTTGTTCTGTCGAGCTGAGCCTTGAGCACACACGGACCAGAAGTAATTGCTGTTGTGTGCTCATAATCATAGATCATACCCTCCTTTTTAACTCATTTGTTCAAAACTTGACATAAAAGAATAAAAGCATCTGTTTTCTTGCTAAAAATGTCTCATACAATTGTTTTTATGGCAAGGAAATTCATTACTTATGTATTCATTCACATACTTATTGTGATTCACTGTAGTAGTTAATGTACTATAGCCTATGTAGTAGTAGGTACTCTTCATGCCCTCCAGTATCTTCGCTTTGATTAAACCTAACTGTGATGCTCCATCTGTTGCAACTGAAACTGTTGTGCAATGTGTAAGTAAAACAGTCCTCGTATTTCATAAATGTGAAACACACACACACACTGATAGTAGCTATTATAGCTAGGAAGCATTCTTTAAGGTCCAGTGAATTTTAGAATTAGTATCATTAGTGGAACAAAGCTAGTATAACAAAAATCAATACCTTTAGTAGCAATAGGAGAAAATCAATCACTTTTAATAAAAGGTCATTTGTCTTCACAGTTAAAATACTGACGGCAGATGGTAGCCAGGTGCAGTCAATGGGAGCTTCCATGTGCCAGATAATGGTCTAAGTTTCACTGTTAAGGAGTTTATTGGATTCCAGTAAAAGCATCTGATGGCTAGTCATGCTAAATTTAGACTAGAGCTAAAAATAATGTGGTGCTGAAGCTTGGGTGGATTATAGTTAGTACATGATGCATTATGGATTTGAGATTTAACAGCAAATCTGGCAAAGGATGACAGGATTTAAATCCATATCAGAAGTTAGCTTGTTAACAAGTACAGTTTGCATGCTTTGTTAGCAGCCCTCACTTTCATGTGATACATTATGTACACTATGTAGTATTTGGGGGATGTTGTCTCATATAAAATAATCTCAGTGTTTGACTATGATTGTTGCGCTAGCTTCCACATTATCTACACATCTGCAGCTTGTCAAGTCTTTGTCCAGATATTACAAGATTCTTCTACAGTGAAGTATTTGACAGTGACAACAATTAAACACCCATTAAGGCCAGAAAAGTAAAATCTGCCACTGTTAGCTAGCTAACCATCAAGGTTAAGACCATGAGGCAACTGTTGTTGTGATTTAGCACAATATAAATAAAACTGAATTGAACTGAATCTTCCTCTCACTTGCAGAAAATAGTTTGGTGGTCGCTTCACTTTCGCTATGTACCCAAGATGACGCAACGTTGCACACACAACTTTTGGACTGTTGTGAGTAAACCATTTGGGTACGTGCATTTCACTGCATAAATCCATACTTGTCAATTTCAACCACTTATGCACATAAACACTAAGTGCAAGTAAAGAAGCATGTGAATTATGAAATAGTGCATGTCAAGAAAACATCAGCATAATAGTTCAGATAAGGGACCTAATGGCTCAGTCACTCTAGAGTAAATACAGGAAGGCAACCTCCTTGCAACTAGGAAAAATCGGTGGTTGCGTGATGATTGCATTGAATTTTTTTGCTGTTGGAAGCTGCCTGCAACCTTCTCAACCTCTGGTTTGACCACTTTTGATCGCAAGGTGATTGCACAGGTTGCCTGGTGTGAGGCAACCTGTCTCCAAACAATCGGAGTCTGATTCAAACTGACTTCAATCACTCTCAGACACTTTAAAAAACAATTTAAAAAACAATTTCAGAGCCAATGAGATTGCAAGTTCATTGCACACGGTTGCAATAATCTTGGTTTTCAACGACTGTTTTTCCTAGTGTGACTATAGCATAACAGAGCAGCAAACACCGAGCAGCTCTTTAGCAGCGTAAAATGAGAGCCCAATTCAGGATTTACGTAAACTTATAAAGTCTGTGAAAATCTACCACATGAACCATGTGGAGATCCACGAACCTCTTCTCAAAAACAAAGCAAAACACCATCACAATCTCATGTTTGGCTCTTAGTCAAATATTGTTTTGGGAAAACAAGCTGATCAGTCTACAAAATTACAGTAAATGAAGACAAAGTATGCCTGGGAATGACTGCAGTCTCCCGTGTTTTACTGTTTTATTCTATTTTCTTTTATACAGTCAAATTAATAAAAAAAAAATCACACTTGCACTATAAGAAAATATGCACATGTTTAATTCAGTCGACGGTTCTCCTTAATTTGTGTCCATGGTGGCAGCAGCTCATTACATTTCATTGTATATTTTCTCTGACTTTAAGTGCTTACAGGCTACAGAGTACAAACATTTTTTTTTTTCTTTTTGGTTAAGGTAAAAGAAATGTTATTGTAGAGTTTTACAAAGAGTCTTTTGTAATGAACTTTCAAGGTTTTGTATTGCTGTTTAAATTATTTCAAACTGCACAATTATTGTAAACTAGTAGAGCAACAAATAGTAGTGCATCCGTTACGGTATGTTTTAATATATTTGTTACATCAATAAACAACATGCTGTTAAACTGTGTTATTGTCAGAATCTTTCTAAGAGTCAAAATGTTTTTTATGCTCATATTGAAAGCCCCGAGGTAAATGATAAATGCTCTTTTTTAAGCAAAGATGTACACAAGCATTATGTACACATAAACACACTGTGTCCCCTTGTTGTCAAGGTTAAAGACAGTGCCCTGACATCAGCTTCTGTAATCAAGAGTGGGACCCAGTCTGAACAGGAAAAATCACATGCCTACACAAACAGAGCAGAGATTTTGACCTCTGCAGAGACGCCACAGGGTAAAACAAGCGAGAGGGTAGACAATAATCGGTTACAGTTTTTAACACTGCAGGCAAATCAAATTAATTAATGTTTTATAAAAACTAATTAACTGTTTACTTAGTAATGAACGCACAGAGGCTCAAGACAACAAACTAAACTATTACTATTTTTTTTTTTGTTAGCTAACATGTTCTCACTGAGCCCAAGCTATTTCTTTACATGACTGATGATTTGTCAATTTACAAATGATTAATTCATACTGCAGAGCTTGCTGCACTGTAGAGCTAATAGTAATCCCTGTTCAATCAGCTCACCATGTCATATCACCATAAAGATCATCCTGAAGGGTCTGTATACAGCTGCATGAGAGTGCTCTTTAAAGGGTCACTGCAATCCTTTTACACATAAAGCTCAGTGTACTCATGTTGAGCAACAGTATTCAGCCCCTGTAAAGGACACATAAACTTTGTTTCTAACCTTTCATCTCATTATTGGCTCAAAGACTACAGAAAACAGTGTTACAAACATAGGGCATTGTCTCTGAAAGAGATGGGGATTTACCTAAGGAGTATATATATCAAAGAGAAACTATAAAGTCTCACTGCAGTAAGTGTAGAATCACTGGCTACTTCATTAGTTGTACCTTGCTAGTACCGGGTTGGACCACCTTTTCCCTTTAATTCTTAATGGCATGGATTCAAAAAGGTGCTGGAAACATTCCTTTGATATTTTGGTCCATATTGACATGATAGCATCACACAGTTGCTGCAGATTTGTCAGATGTCTTAGAATCTCCTGTTCCCCCACATCCCACATCTCTACTGGATGGAGATCTGGTGACTCTGGAGGCCATTTGAGTAGAGTGAGCTCATTTTCATGTTCAACAAACCAGTTTGAGATGACCTGAGCTTTGTGAGGTGGTGCGTTATCCTGCTGGAAGCAGCCATCAGAAGATGGGCACACTGTGGTCATAAAGGGATCGACATGATCAGCAACAGAACTCCGGTAGGCTGTGGTGTTTAAACGATGCTAAGTTCATAGTAAGGGTCTCAAGAGTGCCAAGAAAATATCCCCCAGCAGCCTTAACCATTGATACAAGACAGGATAGATCCATGCTTTCATGTTGTTTACGCTAAATTCTGACAGCTCCATCTAAATGTCACAGCAGAAATCGAAACTCATCAGACCAGGCAACGTTTTTCTCAGAACTGCATCATGAAATTATAATCTTCTGTTGTCCAGTGCTGATGAGCCCATGTGAACCGTAGCCTCAGTTTCCTGTTCTTAGCTGACAGGAGACCCGGTGTTGGTCTTCTGCTGCTGTAGCCAAACTGCTTCGAGGTCTGATGTGTTGTGCATTCAGAGTTGTTTTTCTGCATACCTTGGTTATTTGAGTTACTGTTGCTTTCATATCAGCTCGAAGCAGTCTGGCCGTTCTCCTCTGACCTCTGGCATTTTCAGATAATTCTCTGTAAACTCTAGAGATAGTTGTGTGGGAAAAACCCAGTAGATCAGAAGTTTCTGAAATACTCAGACCAGCACATCTGGCACCAACAACCATGCCACATTCAATGTTACTTAAATCACCTTTCTTCCCCATTCTGATGCTCAGTTTGAACTTCAGCAGGTTGTCTTGACCACTTATATATGCCTGAATGCATTGAGTTGCCACAATGTGATTAGATGTACCTACAGGTTTACCTATTGAAGTGACCGGGGAGGGTAAGTTCTGTTGTTTTTTAAGCTTGATTCGGCCTCTTGGCATAATGACCAAAGGCTATCATGATCATCTTAAGTGAACTCAATAGCTACATGTGTGTTTTTGTAAAGTGTTTGGCACAAAAATAAATAAATAAACTCAACACATGACTTTTTTTTTTTTTATTATTTTTTTTTTATTTAGGAAGTGAAACAAAATGCCCAGTGTTGTCTTTGTGCTTTACATTGTTTCAAACGGGCCATTTGAGGTCCCCAAAAAAACCTCAGAGGAAGAACTCAAAACAAAGCAGGAAGCTCCAAAAAAATGCATCATTCCCCAACTTTATCATCATCTTCACCACCACCATCATCATCATCCTCACTTTTTACAGATCTGTAGAAATAATCAGACTCCAAAGTCACATCAGTGCGTATTTACAAGGCCTCTTGCCGCAAAATAGTAACATTTTTATTTGCTCTAAAAAAGGTGGTGTAGATGCTTTCACAAATATATTAAGAAAAATGACACAGCATATACTGAAGGTGTCAATTTTAACAGTATTTTCTTGTGTAGGACAACACAGCCTGTGTTACATCAGCATCTTTGTCGTTTTGTCATTTTTACCTTTGAATCATCGTAGTAGAAAAATGAGAAAGAGGTTGTTATTTCTACATACAAGGCATCGTCTACCTGAATCTAAACTCTTTCATTGTGCTACTATCTTTGAAATAAAAAGTTGTAGGATATAATTCGTAAGAGGAAGTGCTTTTATATAAGAATAGGTAAACTAGCTTGTGGCTATAGTAGGCTACAGTAGTTCATAGTAGAATCTAAGTGTTCGGCGATGCACTCTGGTGCTGAAATATTGACCAAATGTCTTCTCTTCTTTCTCAAGAAAGATTGTAATTACATCGAGAACTGCCGCATTAAACTCACAACAGCCAGAGATGATGAAAAGAAAAACAACCTGAAACTGGGAAGGGCCTTTGAGTCCTCAATTGGAGTTTATGTTTTCATGTCTCATGTAAAGCCCTCGAGCAAAACTGATCTTTTGATTGGATAAAAAAAAAAAAGAAGAAGAAGAAAAAAAAGTGCACAATAATTGTGACCAACTCATAGGAAGAAACTCTGGCTCTGTTCAAGGACTGCTGAGGATCAAAGAGAAGCCCGCTCAGCACCACAGCTGTTGTGTTTCACATATTAAACAATTACAATATGCAACCAAGGCAGAAGAGTAGCCAAATTTTTTAACTGTTCAGGGTTTGTGTTTTCGTCCATGTTTCAGCACCAGAGGTCTACAGCAGTACCTTCTACTCTCTACAATATTTTAGAATAATAATACGAGGCAGGCAGTGCATAAACCATGTACAAAAAGACCCATCCCGACCCGACCCAGAGCCCTCCATCTAAAGGAGTAGAGCCACCTGTGTGAATCCCCTCATACAGACACAACTGTCTATAAGATTATAATGATACCAATATAAAATTATAACTAGGAGGCAACAGTTTTCAAACACATTACATACTGAAGTAGCGGAGGTCGGAAAACAAACTCCCTCCTCACTCTAATTTGATCTTTCTGACTGACTATCACAGCGGCGTCACAGTCCCTGTAAATTTAGAGCTCTTACCCCAACCCGCCATTATTTAACACTAACTTGGTTCGCTAACTCCCTGAAATGTCATTTCTCATAACTACATAGAATAGTGGTACTTGAAAAAAAATCAAGATGTTACAAGCAGTTATGACTCACGTTTCTTCAAAAATATCATGCATTATTGCTCTATCGGATATCAACGAAATATTGCCCAAGACAGAAATTTGCTCAATTTGCCTGTTATCTAAGAGGTTTGGCAAAATATCCAAAAAAGATTCATAAAATTGGCATAGATTCCATTATTAGGCTATTGTTATTATAATTTTTTTTTGCATGCAGTAGTTCAAATAATTAAAGTGGCTGACAAAAGTAAAAAGATATTCATTAGTTAGAAAGTGTCAAATGCTTTGGCATATTTGTAACAAAGGCAAAAAAATAACAGAAAGTAAAGTGCAAATCAATACAAATGCATATGTAAATAAATAAATAAATAAATAGACACGTAAAAAAAGACTAAAACCTTGAAGCTCAATACTGTGTTGCTTAATGGCATTTAAACTATTTTACAACACTGGAAAAAGGTTTGACCTTTTGAGGAAAACCAGGACATTTTTAATGTCTCAATCCCCATCCGACACTGACAAATAAAATAAACAACATCAGATTTGGGTTATAGGAAAACTGTTAAGGAATACCCTGGTGGCTCAGTGGGAGTTTTTAGCCATCTGATCCTGAACTGAAACGCATACTTACTGTCCACTGTTTAAGGTTAGGTAAGCATATATCCCAATATTACCTAGAAGTAAAGAAAACAGCTCTTATATCCAAGTTTTTAAAAATACGTTATTTCTCACCACACAGGTGTACTACCTGTACTACCACACTATGACAGGTGTGTATTTTCTTCACAGTTCATCGTGGTTATGTCAGTAGCCATGTATACAGACACTGTATACTGTAGGTGTGCGGTTGTACAAATAAAACTCGTTGCAAGTACCTTATTTACTTGCACAGAAGAAATGCTGTGTGCTTTCCTTGTTTTGATGTTTTATCTCTTTGTAAGCTCAGTCAAAGGTCAGTCTCAGTAAAAGCAGGACACCACATGTATCCTTAGATTATGAATGTTTGTTTTTAAAAAAGCATAAAATATGAAAGCTCACTGACTCTCACTGGAAGAGAACCGATGATGTGATTCATGCTTGGAGATTGGAGATGAGTTGTGCTTTAGTGTCATTTCCTCGTGGACTGGGAAAAAACAAAAAAAACAAAAACAGAATGATGAGGGTAGATATGGACATAAATAGATCTAGGTATCTTCAGAAATGATGAGCTAGATGTGCTGTGCTTTATTTATCTTCACAGATATTTCAAAGAGCCTCAACGGGATGTAACTTAGGTGACAGTCTAAATCAGGCATTGAAAACTTTTCATTCCACTTTCAGATGAGGAAAGATGACACAAAGGAGAGATTGGAGGGTTCTTGATAGAAACAGACGTCTTCAATCTATTTTTGTCATATACCTTGTGATTCTTGCAGAGAAAACACTCCTTCCTTGTAACACTCCGATTCTGCTTTTGGGGGGAAGAAAAAAAAGCAAGGAACAAGGCCAGTAAAACTGGATGTAAATAAATTAAAAGAACCCCAGTTATGGTATATGAATCCATCATTCTCCCAGGGAGCTCAGAGGGGAGAACGCCCCCTTGAAGCACGCCGACTCGTAGTGCTTGTTCAGGTAACTCTTGAGTGCAAACGTCTTGTTACAGCGTTTACACTTGTAGTGCTTGAAGGCCGAGTGTGTCTGCATGTGAGCACGCAGGTTTGACCGGTCAGCAAATGCTTTTCCACAGTGTGCACACCCAAACGGCTTCTCCCCCGTGTGCGAGCGCATGTGGCCCTGCAGCAGCCATGGCCGGCTGAACGCTTTGCCGCACACGTCGCACTTGTGCTTGAGGTCATGGGTCAGCAGGTGCATAGCCATAGCAGGCATGGAGACATAAACTTTCCCACATGTGGGGCACTTCTTGGCCATCTTGCTGTCTATGCTCCTGTGCGTCTGCTTGTGCCGACTCAGGTTGGAGGACGTGGCATAGGTTTTACCGCACTCACTGCAGGTGTGCCTCTGGGCAGTTCCTCTCAGGTTTCCTGTGGTTTTCCTTCTTGATCGCCCATCCATGATGAAAAACGCATCCACTGTGTATCCCTCACTCACCGCTGTATCGCCATTGATGTAACCACCGGCTGATGACGAAACCTCGGACCGGGGGCTGTCAGGCTGGTCTGAATCGCCA
>VVAS01112005.1:0-12473 GCA_015103295.1 Ptychochromis oligacanthus | reverse complement strand
GATAGTGTTCCGTTGTATGTTTTTCTATCCAGGTATGCTTTTACTGAAGAGGGTGGCTGTGGCTCAGGAGGTAGAGCAGGTCATCTACTAATCGGAAGGTTGGTGGTTCGATTCCTGGCTGTTCCAGTCTGCTCCGGTCTGCATGCCAAAGTATCCTTGGGCAAGATACTGAACCCCGAGTTGCTCCCGATGCGTTCATCGGAGTGTGAATGTGTGTGAATGTTGGATAGAAAGCACTTACGTGTAGTAGAAAGTGCCTGTAAGAATGTGTGTGAATGGGTGAATGAGGCTTGTGTTAGATCATAAAAAGCGCTTTGAGGGCTCAAACCAGAGCTGATAAAGCGCTATATAAGAACCAGTCCATTTACCATTTACCAAGAGCAACAGAGAAGCAGCTATAAATGGAGACAAGGTTTTTAGGGGTAAATTTCATCATTGGGTGAGTGGAAACAAGCTGAACAAGGAAATTCTTCCAGGAAACTGGAGTCAGCTGAGTATCAGACATTCATAGTTAGTGTATTCATTATGCAAGGCTCAGTCATCACCACACTAATTACTCCTTTATTATGTGTGCTCCAGTTTCCTGCGATGCTTCTGCATTTTTCGATGGAGCGTGCAGCTTGGGCTCATTGTAGATCGGAGTCACAGTTTGGCATGTGACTCAGCCTTTCTTTTCTTTTTTTTTGATTAAGAAGAGCTTCTCAAGACGTGAGGCAGTGGGGAAAATGTAAGACAAGCACGGCGTGGCGAGTGTCAGAAGAAGCTTTGCAGAGGTGCAACTGTAGCGCATCAAGAGCACCTTTACTGTGGGAACATGGAGCTCATGAGCGCGTGTGTGCTTGAGCACTCTTGCTGAGTGGGTGTGATTGTAGGCTGGTGAGAAACAGCAAATGAGTCACCGATTCCAATCGTGTTTTCATGCTTCTACTCTGTCTCTCTGAGAGTTTCTGCACTGTACAGAGAAATGAGCTGCAGCATATTATCCTCATATTGTCCCAAACATTGATATTCATTTCAAGAATCACTTGCAGCCATGACACAAATGCACACTTCTGCCTTCAGCCTTCAGATCCCAAGAGCTGACTGTTGGCCCGCTCGTCCTCCCAGTTCGTTACCTCCACGATAATTGCCTTGCCAGTGTGGGCTGGGCAGCTATTCACTGAAATGTCAGTGTTGCCCTCAGACTGTTGCTCCATTGTGGTTCCTAGTTTGTCTGATGGTAAGGAGATGCAGTCAGTGGGTAGAAGTGGTGCCGCTAATGAACCGCATTAAGCTCCACTCTATTATATTGACACATCTGTTGACATTTTTCATCCGCTTGCTTTCCTTCCTCTGCCTAATTAAGTGATCTGGGCTGCAAAATGAAGCATACCCACTATAGAACACACAGGAAGTACTCTACTGTAACGGTGGCTCCCTGTGCTTGTTAACCAGCCTTGAAGTGACCTTGTGAAACCTCAGCGTGACGCATCACCAGCAAATTCTGCTTCACACTTCTTTTGCCCACTTGATGGCTGTCAAGTGTCTTAGTTTAAAGAAAGAACTTTCCTCAGGATTATTGCCATGTCAAGGTGCTGGGTTTGACGAGACGTCAGTGAATTAGCCAGAGCAGCGGTAGCAGCAGTTGCGTTCGACCACGCTGAAACGTCAGCTCTGGGAAACATCAAAGTGCCGTTACAGTGCACCGGATCCTGAGATCCTCAGTCAGCACCACGGTGAGAGCTCTCTCAGCTGTTCTCAGTGACTGCTCGCCCTGTGTAGAAACCGCATCTACATATATATGCAGATGTACACCCGTACTGCAGAATTGTGCTGTTGTGTCTATCAGTGAATGTAATTATCATCATTTTACTCAGAGGTTGCTCAGTTAGACTCGGTGAAGGAGGGCTTCTCTAACTTCTCTTAATGTACTTCTGCAAAATCTTTGAACCATGAGTCCTTGAGTGTTTCAGATTTTCCAGGTATGCGGAACAATTTGTTGGTTTTAAAATGGGACTGTTTGCTGGTTTTCTTAGTCTTCTCTGATTGCTTACTGATTTTGTTTTGGTTGTTGTCTGTTGGTCAAACTAAATGAGCAATTTGAACATGAACTTCGGGCTGCAATGGAAAGTTACCCCGTATTTTCTAGTCCGTATCAATATCATTGTTGACTAACTTAGATTCTGTTGGTGGGATGTGCATGTGTGCAGGCATGTGTGCCGCTAATATAATCAGCAGCCTCTCCAGTGGGCCTCTAAAGCGTAATTTATGGTCCCGCAATGTGTCCGTCTGTGTACGCATTTCTGTTGGGACAGCAAATGGAGAGGGGTTTTTACCCACCGTAGACGTGCTGCCGTGCAGTCTTCCAAAACCCCAACTGCAGACCTATGCATCTGCCGAATGCTGATTGGTTGACAAGTGGGCCAGAACAGGGAAGGGAGCGACAGCAGAGTTCACCAGGAACAGGAGAACGCTTTCAGGCACTGAGCTGGACCTGTCCAGCTTAGTAAATCGATTGCAGATGGCGTTGATCTCTCAGATGGATAAAAAAATATATATAAAAATACTAAGATGAGTCACCATATATGAGTGGTTGGCCTTAATATGCCTGGGTGGACTTCCTAAGTAAAGTCTATAAGTGAGAAACTCAAAATTAATCAGTAATTTAAAGTATCCCAAAATTATTCCTTGAGCCTTTGTTATTTGTCTGCATATTTCACTTATGAGAGACAGTTTTTTTGTTGTAATTTGTCACCCATCCGTAGTTCAAGTTTTCTTCCTTAGGTTTGCCAAAATGCTAGTTGGAAAAGGTGAGGTGCTTCTCCTACGTGTCAGCGAAGGATGATGTGTTTTATTCTGGTCTATTGTGAGTGGAAAAACTGGTGTGTTGGTTTCTTCTACAGATTATTGCCCTGTACGATTACAGAACAATGTGACGGAAATATCACAAGTTATAAATATGCACCCAAACAGTAAAACAGACCAAAAATACAGGTTTGCTTTCCAGTAGCTGCATGCACAGGAAGAATTTTATGTTTTCTAATCCGCTCTTCATCTGCCTACCCTGCAATGTTTTGGGGTTTTTTTTGTTTTTTGGGGGGGGTTTTTTCAAACAAAGCAGAAAAATGGAGGGGGTGGATTATCAAACAACCCGTAGAAAAGGTAGAGGAGGACTGACCACCTAGATAAAAATCACTCACCTCCCTGAGTGTTTTTTATCTATACCTCCGCAGAAAGTTCTTTTGATGCTTCACCCCCTCTTTCATTTGAATGGAACTCGATGGGCGTTGGAAACACAGTTTAATGATATATCACTTAACCCCTTCGTCTGTCCCCCGGTGATCGAGGTTAGCCATGTGGGTGGAGGCCACAAGCAGAAGGCTGAAATTTGTCTCTGATTGGGATGTTTATGAAGTGTCTGTTTAAACTGATTAGTGTTGTTTGTGTGACTGGGGAAGTTTAAAGCTTGTGGATGCATGTTGGCTGCAGTGTGTTGTTGCACTTCTTGCAGGGTGTAACTGTATGTGGTTGTGTGTGAAAGAGAAAGAGCCTCCTGTGCAGGTGTTGCAGCAGCATAACCTCATCCTGTTGTACTGAATCGCCAACTTGCTAAAGAGCCCATCTTTGGCACATCTGCTGCAGCATGATACAGACTTGGATCTGTTAAATTACTTATGTCTCACACTTATTTCCCGCATCTCCTAGTGAAGTTAGAGTTGTGAGTGTTTTTCATGTTGTCGTATGTCAGTACACCCCCTCTTCTTTCTTTTTAATTGCCACTGCATGTAAGAAATAAGAGAACTGGGTGCGCTTCTTGTCTGTATGCATGCAGATTAAGTGACTAGGCCACCATATGGCCAGAAGATGAACACAGATTTTTTTTTTTTTTTTTATGGGCCAGTTTAAAAATAAGTAGGGTTCGGGGAATCACTAAACAACAGCAGCTATAGCTTCTTGCTGAAGACTTATTGCCCAGCCCACTGCGAGCTGTGACAGGTATATTGTTACCAGAGCTGTGAGACGCTCTGGGTGCACCAGGCCTTCCTTCACACTCGGATGGGCTTATTATGAACTCGGCCGCACGGAGGCCAACAATGGAGTCTTTCACTCGGCCATGGCAGGGCTGGAAACTTCACACTGGCAGGGCTGGAAACATTTCTGGTTTGCAAATTAACCTAATCTTAACCCACCCAGGCAAGATGGCAATCGATCCCACAAAAGGAAACTTCTGTGGCAGAAACCTGTCAGCCTCCTGGGGTGTGGAGATCACTTCACAGAGCTTCAGTTATCTGCATCCACCACATGGGCTGCACTTTGATTCCTCACAGCTCCCTGGGTTTCCTGCTTAGCTTTCTCATTGTGGGCTATTTACCAGTTTACTGACTTTGGGTTGTAGGGTGGTTAGTGGTTCTTAAACACTAAGAAAAGGCCTGTCTGATATAATGCTGTCCAGTGTGGCCTGTCAGTAATCAGCCACAGTTTCCATCAGTGTTGCTGGTTTAGTGGTGACGTGGTTTTAATTCTAATTGGGGCGGGGATAAGGGTGGCTGTTGGTCTTTAGCCATATGCTGGCCTTGGGCCCCCTGGGAATACGCCCACAGCTTAATGAGCAGCCCTGCAGGAATTAGTGCTACTTTAACCGCAATGTTTTGACTGATGGGAGAGGCCCGCTGCTCAGCTGATTTACATCTGCTCATGGGTGGAGGAGAATTAGGAGGAGCCTGGGAGATGGCTGGCACCTCATCTTATCTGTTATATAGACATGTAGACTTCAGCTGGACGTGCTAGTGTTTGACAGTAGTGCAGTTCTTTTCCATAAGACATTAAAAACACTAATCGGACATATTATTAAGAACATTTCCAGTTCTACTACAGTACCTGTCAGTACCTATCAGTGTGTGTTTTCTACAAACCTCCCTGTGTCATTTAAAAAAAAAGAACTCAGATTTCTACAATGTGAAATTTTTTTATTAAACCATATAGGAACTTACAGGAGACAGTTTAAAGAGTTCTGATTTAAAATCAGGAACAGCCTCAATAAAGAAAGAAGGTTATAAATTGATACCCAGTCCTGCCTACTACATATGTTTTAACCAAGAACCTTGAAAAGTCAGACTTTTGAATGCAGTTATACCATATCAATAAAGGATAAATAAAGCTATTATGCTGATTTCCACCTCCATATTTACTCTTGGACTCTGCTCGAGTAGTTTTGCATGATTCAAAGTTCACAATTATACTTACTTAAATTATACTGGGCCTTGGTGTTTGAAGCAATCAGTTTCAGATCATAGTGTAATACTGTGATGTAGAGGAATGTAGAGAAAGCTGAAGGAAAAGGAAGCTGAATCTGAGGCAGAGTTTCACCCTGAGTATGTAGAGCACTGAGTCAATGAGAATATCAGTCTTTGCTCTTTATTTTTTTAACTCATGTTCTCACTGTTTTATTGCATGAAGTGTTTCCAGAATGAATCCATACTGTATATTTAGTGCACTAAGCTGACTCTCCACTCTGACTGACTCCCATCAATCCATTGCTGTTACATCAGCATCTCTTTAAACATTATCGGTGGATTGATCTTAATGGAGCTCACCCGCTGTGTTGTGTGGTTGCCTCAGTGCAGACATAGAAAAAGCAACAGGGGGCAGATTAGATGTGGCCTGTCTCTGGCCTCTTTACTTACCATGGTGACCTAAAGTCTGCCTCAAAATATGGAACCTGTGGTTTGGCAGGACTAATGCTTCCACCAGACAGGGTGCATTGATTCTAACGCGAAATGCAGATGGCAGAGAGATGAAACCCCATTTTAAACTGGCACAGTGATCCATAATGTTAAAAGTATCTGTGCTTCATTCACACACACTCATTTATAGATGTATTGATTGAGGCTGGTTATGCCTGATGCTGTTCCAACTGAGTGCAGGTAAGGCCTCTCCAGAGAGCTAGGTCCACTACACGGGCTGTGTTTGTTTCCACATGGCTTCACATGATTGAACCATGAGTGATGGTCAGTCAATCACACAGGAAGCCTCCTGGCTTCTTTGGCCTCAAACCCCAAAGAACAGGTTGTCTGCTACTACCTGACCAGTTTCTCAGCTGTCTGTCATTTGTTCTGACAGATCACAGTGTGGTTACACAGTACACTTCTACCAGAACTTTAGTGGAGTCCAACAAGAGAAATATGGTGCTGGAAATGGCTGAAACAGGCCCCTTTTAAAAACAAAGGCATCTCAAAATTGTCTGAATATCTGCTCCGTTTTCTTTTTTTTTTTAATTATTATTATTTGAATTACCTGAACACTCCTCAAGTTTCTTCTTAAACAATTTTCTTTTGTTTTCTGAAACTAAAAAATGCAGCTTCTAGAGTTGTATTTTGATGTCTTTTACATATGCTTTTTCATACACTTAGGTTAAAAGCACTTAGGGTTTTATGAATGTGTGTGTGATTGGCTGAATGAGGCTTGTAGTAAGACAGCGCATTGAGTGCTCAAATAGAGTAGAAAAGTGCTGTATAAGTAACATTCTATTTACCATTCCATTCACTACTTCCTGCTCACTATATAGGGAGGTGTGTGTAGAGGACTAAATAGTGAGCTTATCCAAAAATTGAAAAAATACTTTCAGACATTACTTGGGTCATTTTCTCAGTGCCCTTAAGTTGTTGCTGTCACGCAATTAAAACATCAGTGTTGCCTGAATAAATAAATGTTGACATGCAGCTTTGTGATAAATGCATATTATCCATAGTTAGTAATGACTTTCTGTTGTATACTGTCTGTAAGGCATCGTGGGAGACTCTTACCAGTGACAGGCAAAGTAAACATTAGTAAGGCAAGATGGCCAAGTTCCGAGTTGAACCGGTCACAGCTGTGAGGCGAATTAGCTACCAGTTAGAGCAAAGGACAAACCGACGCGTTGCGAACTGGTTGTGTTGTATGTGGATGGGGCTTAACATCAGCAGCTTCCTCCAGTGCTCCCAAGCGGAAGTGCTCCTGACATGACAAGGAGCCCGAGAAACTGCCCTGGCTTCCATCCCCAACAAATCAGAGCTATTTTGGAGGATAGAGGGGAGACCTACACAGTATTAGGCTGGTGCTTTTAACATTGTTTTAACATGGTTAAAACCACCAGCACCTGGAGTGGTGACTGACTGGTGTATTATCATCCGGTAAAGTGTCTCCTGCTTGTCTAGATGAATTCATACAATTTAACATATTGGAGAATAAAGTAAGAGACTCATCGATTGCAGTTTCCTCGGCTTATTCCGATTTTCCGAAGTGTGACCTGCCGATACCGATTTTTACCCGTTCCGGTTTTCTTTTTTAAAGTACTATAACTGGCAGCATCTACTAGCAAAAATCAACTTTTCTTCACTGCAAAATAATATTTTCATAATAAAAGACTTACTTGGCAAACTTTGTGTCGATTGGTCATACGGGAGGCTGACCGGCTGGTCACCAGTCAGGGCCGAGAACACTGAAAATCGTCCGATTCCGGTCCCTGGCTGGTCAATCGGTGCATCTGTAAATAAAGTTCCAATAAAAGTGTAGTTTCATAGTTTCTCTTTAACAGTACCAACTTACATAGTTCTTTAAGGCAATAAACACCATAAGATAAAAGTTAATTTAGTTTTTCTTTTTTAGTCTTTGTGACTAAAACTGGCTACAGCTTCGTGTGACTGTGCATAAAAAGACATCAGTCTTTTAATCGAACTCTCGATGTACCATAACTTAGAAACGATTTGTTTAAAGTGCAGGATTTTGCAAATCATTAACATGATATGATCAGCATGATGCAATTCCACTAAAGGAGGGTGAACAGCCACATTGATTTGTCATTAGGGCGCATGCACATAGGTGTGTTGTTTTTGTTGAGTGACGAAATAAGCTTAAAGGCAAATTGTTTAATCTGAAGCTGTCAGTTTGTGCTGTAAGTACGCTTGTAGTTTGGTGTGAAACCCCGGCGTATGTCCCTGCTTGTGTGTGCGTGTTTACGTGTGTAGCCATGCATATAAACTGAGCGAAGACAAAGAATGATGAGCCTCAAGATTATCCCCAGCCGGAACACAATCCTTTTTGGAGGTGCCGAGCGTTGGGGGCGTATCTGAGTCTGGGTGCTGTCTAGACGCTTCTGCTGCTGCTCTTCTGTGTGTGGAGGAACGTGCTGTACTGAGCCAGACAGCTGCACGCACTGGCGCAAGAAGTCACAGCTGGATCACAGCGTCTCATGTCTGAAGTCACCCAGCCACAGAGACATACATACACACTCTGAGAGAAACACTTGTGTGTCGTTGTCTGTACACTATCTCCCAAAATATATTCCCTCGTGGGTCAACCTCCTCATCATTCACGGACTCCTAAATTGTCATGGTTGCTGCGTCATTTGCACTCCTAGACTCTGCCGACTCGACTCTGACGGCAGAGCGAGGACCCATAGTATTCGCTGTGCTCTGGAATGTGGTAACCTAGCAACGGGGCTGGAGAGACTGATCGGGTCCACGATGGGCGACTGTGGCTCGTCTGCGTAGAGGAAAATCCTGCCTCTAAATGAGAAGTCACCCACAGCTGCCACAGCTGTCATTCACTCACTTGATCATACATGTTTGGATTTTTTTTTATACATTTATGGCTTCTTCTGTGTTGTTGACTTTGTGACTGCAGACTGAAAAGCATTTCAGTCTGCTTCCACAAGTGTGTTTTGCAAAGTGCAATTTCCCTTTTTAAAAAAAGATATTAAACAAACAAATCAATCAGAAAAAAAAAATCAAGTCAAAAAAGTAGAGCGTGAGTCAACATATATGGAGACTAATAAACAAAATAAAGAGTTTGATTGCAGCTTTGAACCTTTGCTGGATGTCTTAGCCCTCTTTCTCTCCATTCCTTTCTCCGTCTCAGTAGAGACATTGAAAGGAATCACGGAATTATGGTTCATAAAGGCTACAAATGCTCTTAAATGCTACCCAAATAGCAGACTACTTTTGGCCTAATCTGTCTACTTCTGTTGTGTGGGCCAAATATAGCTTGAATTTGATTATGGTTTTAAGTTTTTTGTGAGTCAGATGTGGCAGAAATAACACGCCTGACATGTGGCCCATATAAGGTGGACCTCTGGCTGAGTTGAGGCAGCCCACACTCACCCTGTGACAGCAGAGTCAGTCAAGGTCAAATGCCACAAAGAAAACTGCAAAATATGGGCCACGTGTGGGCCAAATATTTCCAAATAATTTGATGAAAAATCTGATGAAGACACCAAAACCAGGTTTGTTTAAGACAAAAGCCACAGCCTGTAAGTTAGCTATGATTAGTCTACTGTTTTCATTAACAGTTTTGACAATAAATACTATAAAGAAGAAAACTTTTTAAAAAAAAAAGTGTTCAGTTGATATCCATCCACTTATGTCCAGTAATTAAGTTAGGCTAAATCATTTATCGCTGTATTTAAATGAGGTTAAATGTGATACTTATACATTACATAATGTGTTACTTTTTCTTTATGCTGTAAATGGAAAATAAACACCTTGGTGTGTCTCTCCGTCTTTCCTCTCATGTGTGCAGAGCTGCACATACAGTGCCACTGTTCGGTCTGTGCCACTGCACAGTTCACACTTAGTGGCATTATAGTGTATGGATAACGCTACATGAATAGAAAGCAACATTAAATTGTAGCGAACCACCCTCACCCAAGATAATAACAGCAACTCAGAGACAACACAAATTAGATATAAATATGTTGCAGGCCTCCAATCCATTGACCACTTGGTCTTATTTGATGTAGAAATTATATTTTTGCTCCCATTGGTGACAGCATGTTAAAGGATTCAGCTGTTGTTCCGAGAAGGAGTTGAACTGTCTTGTCGGGAGCTTTCTTTCAGCTGCATGGTTGAGGGGGAGAAATATTGCCTTATCCTCTTTTGTCCTCTGTATACACCATGAAGAGTGCATGTGGCTGCTTGGTACTAAAACACGCATCTGCTATGAAGAAGGAATGGCCTGAGAGCTTAACATGGAAACGTCAGGGTCAGCTGAAACACTCTTTTCTTGCTTTGGGATGCTCTAGAAGAAAAGTGGAGCAGGGAGGAATACAAGCATGAGTCAAACCCTTGCTCGACTCCAGTCACTGAATGAAGGTTAAAATGCAGAGACTCAGAGCGGGACACAGAGGCCTCCGTGGACTATTTTTAGAATGATCAATGAGACACTTCATCAGCAAAACTGCCTTCCTCCAAATGGAAGAACTGAGCAGTTATTTTCAGTATTTTCTGTGTCTGAGGTATGTTATTACACAGCTCTCCTACAACGCTGTTCTCAGCAAGATGAATGGAAACTTAACACGCTTCAAGGTATATTTGAGGCTTTTAACCACATCCTGCTAGCAGTCATAATGTGATGACGCTAAGATAGCTGTCAGAGTGTGATAGCTCTGTCAGGAGGGTTCAGCAGACTCTTACACCTTCTTCACATTTGCACATTTACAGGAAGGTGTATCACTCACTAGTTGCCATAAACATGGCTGTTTTGCCAGTTTTGACCTTTTGTTACATTTTCTTATATGAAGAAAATGTAACAATGTTTTGGCATTGGAGTTGTCTACCAGCTGTTCTGTTAATGTGTTTAAATGTGCTGTTTTGTGTGCCTCACAATATTACACATACACAGAAGAGCGAACTCACCGTGACGTCTCGTAGAAGCGAAAAACATTGATTAGCTTGTAACAGCAGAGCATGTTAAGGTCTGAGATACAGTAGATTAGATGGCAAGTTGAACCTTCAGTTCATGTAGTCATTGTGTTAGAGAAATTGGCCTGAGCGACTGTAACAAGGCTCAAATCATTGTTATGACCACACAAATTGGGTGTCGTCATATCCCAAACCTCAAAGGCTGGCTTGTGCTCACGGTCAGCAGAGGTGACTACCCACCGACAGTGGTTCAAGGAGAGACAAACCATGAAACCCTGTCTGGGTGCTGTGGTGAAGTGGAGAGAAGAGAATACTGATATATTTTTGAACACCTCAACTACTTGAATTCCTAAGAGTGTCAAGGTGGTTTGATGTGTTGGCACCTGGGTCATGTCCTAGAGGCAGCAGGAGATCCATGTACAAACGGAGAAATGCAGTACAGATCTCCAGTAAATGGACTGGTTCTTATATAGCACTTTTCTACTCAAGCATTCAAAAGTGCTTTATACAGCATGTCTCATTCACGCAAGCACTTTTTTTTCCCTATGCATAACCGCTTTCTATCAGACATTCACACTCGGGGTTTAGTATCTTGTCCAAAAATACTTTGGCACGTAGACCAGAGCAGCCAGGGATCAAACCACCAACCCTCCGATTACTAGACAACCCACTCTACCACAGCCACTCCAAAGCTTATAGCACCTGTTATTCCCAGGCGGTCTCGCATCCAAGTACTAGCCAGGCCCAACCCTGCTTAGCTTCTGAGCTTAGATGAGATTGGGCTTGCTCAGGATCCACACCACCCTGTAGAGTGAGGTGCCTGGGGCTCCTCTTTATTATAACAGCTGGTTTAGGGCAAGTTTGAGAGCACTGACCTTTTACTTATGGCTCCAAACTCTTTACAACACAGTGCAGAAAGGTCCTGTTAATTTTCTAAGAGGCCAAGATGAACATCTGGCTCAGTAGGTGAAACCAAATGAAGAGGGCAGCAACTGTTAATGTTAAATTTATGTTCAGAGGTCTGATATCTTCCCATCTTAAAACACAGATGGTATACTATAAAATAGTGTCTGACTTTGAAGAGTTGGGTTTTAATTGTGGATCAGGGTTGTCCTGTGCAGTGCACTCAAGAAACACTAGTTCTTAGTTTCAGAACACAAAAGTAAAAACTGTTGATTTGATACACATGAAGGACCAACAGCACATTAGCCATGTGATCATAAGATTTTGCCACATTCGTTTATATGGGACAAGAATGTCTTCAGTATTAGGCACAAACCCTTACATTTCTTTCCTGGAGTCTAAGTGAAAGCATGTGCCTCATCATCTGTACAGCTTCTTTTCTATTAATGACGTTTGAATAGAGAGCATGCCCCTGACACCAGTGGTAATTGTTGTGCTGTCTTGGATGTTGAGGATTGGGGGAAGTTACAGCATTGCGTTCTAACAATACTGTACTTTCTCATGTTTCTTGTGAAGCATGCAGTTGGCAGCACAGCATTAGCAGCAGCAGCAGCTTCAGGGTGTGCTCAGTAATGTGAAGATGTCTTGAGAGCAGGGCTTTCCTGCACATTTCACTCATGATGTTGATCAGCAGAATCTCTTTCTGTGGTGCACAGCATAGTGCATTCTGATCACACTGAACATTTTAATCTGTTCATCTGCATTTTGGCCTTACAGTTTTTCTGTTATAATGATTTCATTTGGATATGCCAAATAGGCCAAATAGGGCGACATAAATAGGTGACCTACCCTGTCCCTAAACAGGTCACCGAAAATCTAATGGATGTTGAGAGGTAAAACAGTGTTTACTTTCAT
>VVAS01111975.1:0-11399 GCA_015103295.1 Ptychochromis oligacanthus | reverse complement strand
GATATTTACTCTGGATGGCATTACTTTGACCTCCAGTAACACTGTGAGGAAGCTTGAAGTCATTTTTGACCAGGATATGTCCTTCAGCACGCACAACAAATATGTAGGACTGCGTTCTTTCATTTACGCAATATCACAAAAATTAGAAACATCCTGTCCACAGTGATGCTTTTATTACTTCAAGGCTGGACTATTGTAATTCATTATTATCAGGTTGTTCTAAAAGCTCCCTGAAAATCCTTCAGTTAATCCAGAATGCTGCAGTGAGAGTACTCGCAGGGACTAGAAAGAGAGATCATGTTTCTCCCATATTAGATTGGCTCCCTGTTAAATCCAGAATTGAATTTAAAATCCTTCTCCTTACATACAAGGTCTTGAATAATCAGGCCCCATCATATCTTAAAGACCTCATAGTACCTCACCGTCCCAATAGAGTAAAGTAAAATTTTATTTGTATAGCACCTTTCAAGACAAACATCACAAAGTGCTTCACAGCAATATCTAGAACATAAAAACAAAAGTTAACCAAAAGCAAGTTTAAAAAGAGTTTTTAGCTGTTTTTTAAAATAGACCACCGAGCCCACAGATCTCAAGCTCAGAGGGAGAGAGTGCCAGAGTCTGGGGGCCACTGTTATAAAAGGTCTGTCACCTTTCTTTTTCAGCCTTGTATGATGGACAGCTAGCAAGCCCTGATCACTTGACCTCAGGGACCTGCTGGGGACGTATGGATGTAAAAGTTCTCTGGTGTAAGCTGGTGCTTCTCCATGCAGTTCTCTAAAGGTCAAAATCAGAATCTTAAAGTGGACTCTAAATTTAATGGGGAGCCAGTGCAGCTGGGTCAGCAACGGTATGACAAGTGAGAACTTGGAAGCCTTAGTCAGAAGCCTTGCAGCAGCATTTTGAACAACCTGCAGACATTCCAAGGAGGCTTTACATAAACAAGTGGACAAAGAATTACAAAAATGTACTCGCGATGAAACAAATGCATGTATAACAATTTCCAGTTCTGGGTGTGACACGACGGGACTCAGCTTGGCAATATTTCTCAAATGATAAAAACAAGAGCGAACCAGAGATTTGACATGACCGTCCGAAGTCAGAGCTGAGTCAGAAGTTACCCCGAGGTTCCTGATAGAAGGCTTAACAAATGTGGCAAGGGGACCTAAATTTTCCATTACCTTAGGCACAAATCGGTCAGGGGCACAAACAAGGACTTCTGTTTTATCTTCATTAAGTTGGAGAAAATTATCAGCCATCCAACCTTTAATAGAGTCTAAGCACCTATGCAAGAAAATGTGATGGTCAACAGTTTTTTATAAGGTGTTCTTATATGGTGCACAAACACAACAAATGGGTCATTTTAGCCTCTTGGTAGGTTGTTGCTAGGCAACATGATGACAACATAATATGCGATAAGAACCTTTAGGGGTCTAAGATGTACCTGTGTGCTAAGTTTGCTCAACTCCTGATCTTGTAGGAGGTGTTCACAAACAGACAGAGATTATATGTAGCAAGATTATAATTATTATTATTTATACAAAAGCATCACATTTTTTAAGGTCTAAATATCCTTGAAAACTCATGAAATGGTGGAATTTTACTCATTTTGTGAGTTTTGCACATGGGCGGTCCACAGTGACTCTATAGCACCCCTGACAAATTTTCAGTGACCGGCCGGCAGCTTGGTTTCACGTACATTTATGAAATTTGAGACACACATGTGGCATCTCAAGGCTTACAAAAAAGTCTCTTGGACCCATGCCCTAAACCCAACAGGAAGTCCACTATTTTGATTTTGCTGCGTGATGGTGCAAGGGCCCGTTCATGCTTACAGCTCTAATTTAGGTCCCCAGACCTTTTCAGATATTTTTGTTTGTCCTTCAGTATATATGGAATTCTTTCTAGTGGACAGTTCGACATCATTTGTTATTATTCAGTGCATAACTTTTTGTCTGAAGTTTGCTGAAGTTAGCGTTTAAAATCTAAGGTTCACTAGGCGACCCATATGCCGTAAGGCTGTTGCGGAGGCTCGGGTTCGAATCCGCCCTGAGGCCATTTACTGCATGTCTTCCCCCTGCTCTTTCTCCCACCTTTCCTGTCTTCTCTCCACTGCACTATCAAATAAAAAGGCAAAACCCTTTTCAGACCACTTAAAAGAGTTTTGATCTCTTGGTTTGCAGTGTGGTATTTTTTAAGTGTTTTAATATACTGCAGCTCAGTGGTTCCAAAACTGGTATGCCATGGGATTTTTGTGACAGCCATGTGACAACTGCACAACAAGTTATGAATTAATTGTTACTTTACTATATTTGCAGTTTGCAACAATCCTTTGAAATATATCCTTGTGCAGTTGCTGGAATTATGAGAATGTGACACATCAATGTCCCTTAGTGACTGTGAAGAGGCTAAGAAGGGGTAAAATGGTGTAACTTTACTGTGTGTAGCAAACCACAACAGCACAGACCTGAATAAACAACTGGAAGTAGAAGCTATCATGAAAGCTGCCTGTCTTACAGTTTCTGCTGACCGGGCCTCAGCCTGAGAATTTCTGTTGGGTTGGCTGCTAACATGGGGCCAAGACCAAACATACCCTCTTAGAGAATGTTGGCCTGTTTCAAAAGAGCGCTGCATCTGAACCAGAGGAAGCAAGATCGCTTGTTGGACTGTGGGAAAGCATCTGATAAAGCTATGAGAAAGGACTGGCAAGACTCTTTATCTTACAATCAAAAGATAAACTGTCAAATTACACAGAGGCTGTTCTGCGCAGATATGAATTCAGGCATCCCTTGGCCATTTTAGCTGAAGTTAAGGCTGTTTTCCCTCCTCAAGAGACAAAGTGTTTCTGTGAGGAGCTGAGTGTCTAATGGTCTGTAAGATCAGCCAGAAACGCCATCACCATGCCAAGTAATAGTGGAGCTGTTTGCTGCCTAATGATCATCTTTTACAAGGACAAGCTGATACAGAGTATTGATCCGGATCAGAAAGTGGCAGCGTGCCCTGCAGGAGTTACTATGCTTTCACTGTCTTTAGAACCTTAGTTCATTACCTGGACTTTGCCCAGTGCACTTAGGAAATACCTGTTATCATACCAGGTGTTTTCCTTTTGATGTAACTTGTTAATGTCCTTTTCAAGAGACATTGTGTACAGTCTGTTTCTTATTTTAGGATCTTCCAGTTAGTAGATAAATATTCAAGACTTCTTCTATGCTGACTATAATACTGTTCACATTTTCAGAGGCTAGGGTTTCTCTCCAGATGGAAAAATATTTCACATGATCCTGTGACTTTCCTTACTTTTTTCCTTACTTGTTTGTGCTCTTCAAATTCTGCAGCCTGTAGCTCACAAACGTCCGGACAAAAATGTTTCAGCAAAATTGCTGGCCTCCATTATTATAACTCACATTTGCTCCTTAATAAGACAAAATAATTAAGAATAGGTGTGCCCCATGCAGCATTTTCCCACATCCTGTCAATAAAATTCAAATCTACTTTTATAGGCGTAGTTTTAATAGTCACCAAACTACAATTCATGAAAAAGAGAAAAGAAATGGTAAAAAATCCTGAAACAAAGTTTGAAGTGATACATGTAAAGACACCACTGGCCACGATAACAAAAACAATGCAAACCCCACCCACAAACGTAGATATACTTTCTCCTTCTTTCGGCTGCTCCCTTTAGGGGTCGCCACATGAGAAATTAAAGTGTGAAGTATATCTGTATATCAGTATATCTGATAAGTTGGTCACTGCGTATTGGTACACATTAATTATAGTTTCATTTTATCAGAATATTTACCCACACATATACATTCTCACACTAATGTGTGTACATCCTTTTGAGTTTGTACTAATTACAGGAAAAGTAATTTTCCATAAAAAGGTGATTTTAATGAGACATTTATATTTTCCCCACCATCCAAAACTTCTTAAATCAATCTTTTATAGTCCTAATTCTTAAAAAAAAAAAAAGAGAAGAAAAAAAAAGTAAATTGTGTTTCTTGTATAGTAAGTTTCCATTTACTTCATTTGAAGTTTTGCTGAGTTTTTACAAAATAACTTTTGTGTTCGTTCCGCTTTTTATCTTGAAAGGAGAAGGAAGGCATTACTAATTTGAAACCACAGATTGATCTATAGTTTAAAAATGATAATGATGAGGGGAAAAAAAAACAACCAAAAAACAGCTGGAGGTGTCCTTTTATAATGATTGTGTGAGGGGAAAATACTTCTCAGGCTGCAGGGGATTCATTTTGTTGCAATACCACTCCTACTAGAGTTATCTAGTATCTTTATTTCATTGTATAAACTTGGTAAACTCTATTTCACTGATTAATCAGTTTGCTATAATCCTTATTTTATGTGCCCTTGAGTCTCTAATTCTTTTAATGTAATCTTGGACTAAAATCCAGTCATATATTTCAGTTTTTAAACTCTTTATCAGTAACCTTAATCCAGATAAACCATCGTTTCTCCTTAAGGCTTTAAGTAGCTCATAAAAACTCAACAGGTATTAGATGGATGCACAATAAAAGATATTAACTATCTGATCTGAGAGAAAGGAAAAACTGAGGGGCAAGAAAAATATTAAGTACGGTAATTTTAAGGATTAGTTTTTGTAGCCTCAGGCGTGGAAGTGATTTCCCTTCTGTGACATGTACCAGAGTCCATGGAGAAATGCTGCAATGTAGGCTCAGATTGTGCTTCATACATCTGTCTGCCCAGTTTTGTGTGTGTGTGTGTGTGCAGCAGTAGCTCACATGTGGGTGGGAGTCTGAATGCTTTGGTCCTTCTCTGGAATGTCAACAATGAGTCACGTCGGCGTGCTCGTATCAGGCGAGAGCCGCTCAGGCCTCCAGCTTCACTCACAGTCACTCCAAGGGAAATTTTTTACTGGCTCAGCCTGTTTCCAAAAAATTATGTTTCATTCACTCAGAGAATGTAGCCTGTGCAGGTGTGTGTGTGTGTTATCATCTTGAGATCTTAAAAGCACATTTTTATAATTTTCTTTTTTGCTAGTGATTATGATCCTGTTCCCTGATCCTATTCTATATCGTTCAGAGGAGTCCGTAGCCTTCATAACTTCTGAACATAACACTAACTCCAGTCCTCTTTTAGATGGATGTGGTTTTAAATAGAGCAAAAAAATTATTTTTGAGTGCATTTTCAAGCTAAAAAGCCAGGCATGTTCTCCAGCCTCCTTAATGTGAATATCTTTTGTTTTCAAAAAACCTATGTAGTTTGGTTGTTCTCACAGCGAAGGTGATTTCACCCAAAAAACATTAGCATAGCATACTACTAATGCATGCTGATTGGTCGGTTAAGGATTTAGGACAGGACACACTCCCTCCATCTCTGTTTATAGACATTAACTCGATGTTAGAAGTGTAGTTAAAGGCCAGCAGAAACTTCCATGTGTGTAGAAGAGGCGGTTGGTTGTGGTGGTTGAAGGTGATATTATCAGGAGTGTAATGTATTTTAATAGAACAGTAGAACAGCGTGTCTGAAAATATCCCCTGTAAAAACCCCAGTTTGGCTTTTGTTGGCATTAAACAAAATTTTATTTAGTGAGTTTTAGTGGTGCTGGTAGGTATTTGTTTAACTTGTAGCGAGGAACAGGCTATATGTTTTAAATGTTTCGCTCCTTTTCCGGTATATGTGTGCTAAGCTGTGATGAGCGCGGCTAAGCTTCATATTTAATGTCATGTATCATTTCAGTAGATGAGAACAATGTTTAGAGTTGTATTTTTATGTGTACGGTTTCAGTGATCCATCAAATTACTATAACTTTGTAATGTTGCTTTCATTTTATTCTGTGAGGTGCCAGAACTAGAGATTATGTTGTTGATATTTTTAATCCTTTGTCTTATTAAAAAACATGAATAACACATTAATTTTTCAAGTTTTAAATTATTTGTTTTCTTTGATTGGTGCTTGTGTAAAATATAAAATCTAACATATATTAGATTTACTGCTGGGAAAGGAGTGATGATGGAGGTGCCGGCTCACAGAACTGGAGACCGACCGATACTTACATTATGGGGACCTATGCCAAAAAATATTTTTAGAGAGTAACGAATTCTGATATTGATTTATTTGCCAATATTATTCTTATCCATATACATATATCCATACATGCAGAATGGTTTTTGAGTTGGCACGTATTGCACAACATAGATGCCCGTGGTGATATTTGTGTGTGTGTGTAGAGCTTGACTGATGTGTCATTTAAACAAAGCATTTCCAGCAAGTTATTTGTTACAGTAAAAAGGTGGATAGGTGGAAATTTGATATAAATTAAAGGAGAAATATAAAAAGTACATAAATTAAGACCCAGAGACAATAGAAATGCACAGGATGCATCCACTACCATTTTCATTGTCTTTAACATAGCACTCGAATATAATGTGGTACAAAATAACAAATTCGAAACAGGTTTGAAACCTTTTATTCCAGTGTTTTAACCTAAACTGGTTCTCTCATTGTTCTGGATACTCGGTGTTTTGGGAGAAAAGGGGTTTTGCAGGTCAAAAGGGTGGAGCTGTATAATATAGTATTACCTGTATATCCCAGGTGTGTCTGAACACGATAACAGGCTGTGCAGGGCAGGGTTAGGTGTGGTGATTTTAGGAAGGTAAGACATTCACAGTTTAAACAACTATCACATACAACAAGAAAAATCTGCAAGTCTTCATAATTTAGAAGTCGGAAAGCAAAATTTGGGTATTTCTGCCCTTCCTGCAACTGCCATCAACATCAGTCACTGACCCATCGGTATAAGGCTGCTATTTATTTACTAATTTATCCTTATCTTTCTCACTGATTAGAAGGATAATGAGACTTATTTTAATAACAGTGCCTCTTATCAGTAGAGCCTGTAAGATTGTTTATTTTGGCCACAAAGATGTTGAGTTATGATTTAATCTGTTTGTTTGTTTTTTCTTTTCGGAGGGAATTAGGCTAACAAAGCCTATGATCAATTATCAACATTTTTAAAATGAAACTTTCTGTCAGTAAACTCAGACGGATTTTTGCAGCTTTAGCCTGAATCGGAAAGTGAGGGGCAAGAAAAATATTAAGTATGGTAATTTTAAGGATTAGTTTTTGTAGCCTCAGACGTGGAAGTGATTTCCCTTCTGTGACATGTACCAGAGTCCATAGAGAAATGCTGCAATGTAGGCTCAGATTGTGCTTCATACATCTGTCTGCCCAGTTTTGTGTGTGTGTGTGTGTGTGTGTGTGTGTGTGCGCGGCAGTAGCTCACATGTGGGTGGGAGTCTGAATGCTTTGGTCCTTCTCTGGAATGTCAACAATGAGTCACGTCGGCCTGCTCGTATCAGGCGAGAGCCGCTCAGGCCTCCAGCTTCACTCAGTCACTCCAAGGGAAAATTTTTCCCCTCCATCTCTGTTTACAAACATTAACTCAATGTTAGAAGTGTAGTTAAAGGCCAGCAGAAACTTCCATGTGTGTAGAAGAGGCAGTTAGTCGTGGTGGTTGAAGGTGATATTATCAGGAGTGTACTACTACAAACTCTGCTGCTTGTGGCCCCTATACTCACAGCAATGTATTTTACTAGAACAGTAGAACAGAAACCTGTTTTTAAAAAAAAAAAAAGTGTATGTGTGTAAAATGTATATATATGACCCTTTTTCATTAAAACATGAAGAACATTTCCAGGACATAAAGGACCCCTTTCCTCTGAATCGGAAAGTTTCTTGTGCTGGCAGAGAGTGACATTTCAGTTATGTAATTTGGTCCTCGTGTTAATGTGAACTGTTTGGCCCTTTAAAACGGAAAGGTGCCTCAAGCAGGAAGCACCACTCTCATTGGCTGTCTTTAGGATCCCAAGTACCCCTCGGACCTATAGCGTCTCTTCTCTTCCTGCTGTGTCCCGCCTTCCTTAATCTCTCCCTCCTCCGTCTGCCTCTTCGCTGCACTCCGTTCTCAGCTTGCAGACTGTCTGTCAGGGCTCCTGTGGAAGTGTGTGTGTGGGTGTGTTTGTGTTTGTGTGTGTGTGTTGGAGAAAACAAAGAGAGTGTGCATGAATGCGTGAATAGATTTAGAAGTGAGGCTGCAGCTTTTTGTTTTTCTGAGAAGTGTGTTTTCTCACTGGGAAGCAAAGACGTGACGACGATGATGATGATGATGATGATTATAAAGATAGTAATGATGATGATGGGCGTCCCTCAACCTCCGCGGGCTCAGGTCAGTGGATGCCGATACTCTGTAGAGCTACTTTGTAGTGTTTCTGCATGTGGCCAAAATATAGGGAATTGAAGCCCCACAGGTTCCTGTTATTGTAAAAACAGCCTGTTTCCGATTCTCAGTTTCCTCTCTGGCTCTGTTTATGTTTTGTATGATCTTACGCTGGATGCAGCTTCAGTTCTGTTGCACTGGATTTGGTTGAGTTGCAGCTGAGAATATGTAGCGCAGTTTAAATGGCATCAGTGTTTGTATGTGTGCATCTGTGCTGGCAAGTCTGGCAGCCAGAGCTGCAAGAAGCTGGCAAACAAGCATCAATCAAACAGTTTTTCACAGGGCTGCACAGATATATTGGGCGAATATCAGTATTTGGCCATAAAGCCTTGTTAACTAATATCTGAGGAGGTAAATGTCCTCTTATCAGTAAATAAAAGGATGGCAGTGGCTCAGGAGGTAGAGCGGGTCATCTACTAATTGTAAGGTCAGTGGTTCGATCCCCCGACTCCTCCAGTCCCCACACTGAAGTATCCTTTGGCAAGATACTGAACCCCACCTTGCCCCTGATGCATCCATCAGAGTATGTGTGTGACTGTTAGACAGGGCGTTTAGTTATAGAATAAAGCACTGTATTTGGTGAATGAGGTTTGTAGTAAAAAGCACTTTGAGTGCTCAATTATAACAGAAAATATATTCACATTGTCTTTAGCTATCAACCACACCTTTATTTTAAACACTGGTATCAGCCCAGAATTTCATAATCTGTGCATCTCTAATATTTCAGTTTATTTTTTAGCAGCTTTATATCACAATCAAATACAATAATCAACCAAATTCCGTATTGTGTCTTGTCTAGTTTTATTTGCAAGTGTGAGACCACTTTAAAAAATGTGTTTTTACAACAATAATATGAGTGAGCTCGGTGAGCTGATTAAGCCCCAGCGGGAGCACCGTGAGTGGAGTTTGATGGGCTTCTTGCAGCGTTGCAGTAAGGCGTGCTGCGCTCACACTTCCCAGACCACAGAGTGTCCTTATCTGGCTGTTACCCAGGCAGACTGGGACGTTAATCTGAGGAGTAAGAAGAAATGTGGGGGGACTGAACTAGTTGTGACAGAAGTGGTGTAATCCTGGATGTGTTACTGTGAAGGAGCGTTTCTGTTGCCTGAATATTGAACTGCTAGCTGCTGGAATGTGTCCATGTTACTTGTTGAGGGAATTCGTCATTGCTGTTACTGTTTGAATGAGCACGCTGTTTGGATTCACTGACACAGATGTCATCCAAATGACTGTGGCTGCGGATAATAAATGGATCCAGACCACCCTCTGCATCACTTACTGGACTTGCAGCTGAGCGCTTTCTCTAACATCTGTTTGAGCTCTGCTGCCATGAGGACAGATACAGAAAATCTTTACCACAACACCTGCATTCAGTTTAGATTGAAGCTCCTTATTGTATAATATTTAGTTTTTGATTTCTTGAATAATTTTCTCACTCTTTTAGTGGTGTAACACAGCAACTTTGGAGATAGAATATTTCTATTTCTTCTTTTCTGACTTGAGAAATTCTGACTTAAAAACAAGGTCTTTAATGAATGAATGAACATTTGAGTGTTCACTTATTTCGTTAAAGTGAGTTTATCAAACATAACCAGAATATTAGTGTATTTCTTTGCGTGTTTAAACACCCCAGAAATTATTCTTTAGCATGACATGGCATGAGAGAAACTTACTGTTTGTTTAAATTAGGTCTGATGGCTCCTTTTCATCCTAATGAAAACAGTTCTAACCATGGCAAAGGTTAGTATTGAACTCAGTCCCTGCCTTTGCAGACACGTCATTTGTCTCACTGTCAGAGTTTCTGTGTACAAACTCTGCTTAAAAAATGGCTTCAGTGGAGGCTGTAAGTTCGCCATGTTTATCAAAGAAGAAACTGTGTGACATCTGTTTATGTGACTAACAGTTAATTCAGCTTAATACCTTAAGTTTATTTAACTTGTTTTATCACGTTCCTGAGTGCAGTTAACACATTTTTAGGTAGCCCTGACACTAACTTTTTAACCTTTATAAGTAAGCATTTTATAATGTAAAGGTTAGTATTTGGACATATTAACTTAAATACTGATGAAATGGATGTTAAGTTACAGTTAAACCAAGAAGTTGTGGTTCCATCATGTCGGTGCAAGAATGTTGGATATGGAAATCCCAAAACACACTGTGATTCAGTGTCTGTCGCACAGCTTCTCCATCATCCTGTCTGCTTCACATTAAATGCTTTTGTTATAGAATATCTGATGTTTTTCATCCAAACCCTCTCTTCTCCTGCACAGTGAGCAGGTCGATTTCCCTTATTCTTTTAAAATAATCCCTCTCTTCCACTCTTTTCAGCATAAGATCTTTTAATATTTAAGACATGGACCTGATTTTTTTCTTTTAAATTTTTTCCCCAGATCTTTTGTTGTTAAATATGCATGACTTTGTGTGTGTGTGTGTGTGTGTGTGTGTCAGGGTTCAGCAGCTTGCCACCTGGCTGGCGAGTGATGCAGTGTGGGGGTAATGGGCCACACTGTACCCAATTAATGTGAGTGCTCAGTGGGCTAGACATAATGTACACACATCCTCACACAAACTGTCTGCATTAATCATTTTAAAATACTCTTTTGTTATTTCCAAGGTCAACAGGGAGCCTGATTTTCAGATTTATTGCAATTTAGCTCAGGTCATGTCCTCAGAAAATAGCCTTAAATGGAGAGGATTTATTCTGCAAGCCCCATTAATCTATAGTCTTGTATTAACAAAGAGCTCATTTTAGTTCTGAACCTACAGAGAGAAAGCTCACCAGTCTGCAGATGGAGGCAGGTACAGACAAGCTGGTGAAGAAAGCAGCCAGCGTTCGCTCTTTATTATTCTCAGGAGGTGGAGGAAACCAAAAACGGAGCAAAAACAGAGCGAATATTAAAATTAGATTCGTCAGATGGACGCAAACTACACATTAAGGATAATGATGCTCTCTAACTGTTGAAAGCACAAAAGTGGAGGGAGTATTCAGACCATTTAAAGCATTAATACCAAGAAAATACTAAGAACTGCAAAAGTGGTACTGCTTAAGTGAAAAGTAATCAAAAAATCCAAACCTACATGCTACATGGCCCTGTGTGAAACAGTAACCCCCCCCCCCCCCTTAAACCATGAATTAACTGTGAATAAC
>VVAS01111944.1:0-10900 GCA_015103295.1 Ptychochromis oligacanthus | reverse complement strand
TTCTGCCGGAGGTTTCTTCCTGTTAAAAGGGAGTTTTTCCTTCCCACTGTCGCCAAGCGCTTGCTCATAGGGGGTCGTCTGATTGTTGGGGTTCTCTGTCCAATATTTTAGGGTCTTTACCCTAACATATAAAGCGCCATGAGGCGACTGTTGTTGTGATTTGGCGCTATATAAATAAAATTGAATTGAATTGAATTGAACATTAAAAATACGAGACACTCCTTTTTCCTTGAGGACACTGGTATATCTTTTGATCAATGAAAGGTCAGTGATTGATTTGATATATAAATGTTTAACAAAACATTATACTATGTGTTGCTGAGCTCATTGTATCTCTACATTTAGACAGATATAAAGACCCATTTTTGTTAAAATGCTGTAGCATATTGGCACAGTGTCCTATAGGATCAGAAAAAATCTATATTCTGATGACATTTTGATTATTGTGTGATGCTACTAACAAACAGTGTTTTAGTATGACTAAAAAGACTCCACTGAAATGTGATGGGGACTTTGATGGCACTACTGTGTATAAGGTTGTTTTCTGTAAGTTGCTTTTATTGATTTTTTTTTTTCAGTAATAATCCCTAAAGCCACATGAAGCAAAAGCCCCTCCTCACCTTTTTCTTCTCCTTTTCTTCTTCTTCGTTTTTTTAAATTTAGTGTTGTAGTATAACAAATGAGAGACCACTGATGTATTGAGTGATTTTCATGACTATGTTAAGACTGCCTTTATTGAATATCTTTTTTTCTTGTTGGTACAATTGTAGATGGTCCCTGCACACTTGTCTTAGCCACATGCACAAATGTTTGTTCAATTCAGAAGATTTCTTGTTTTGATTAAAAGTTTGTATCTCATTGTCTTTCTTACAACATCTGGAAAGAGGCATTATTTGTGTTTTTACAGCTTCTTCCTTATGAGTTATTGATCCAGGAAGTTTAAGTCTATGACTATTTTTCAAACTAAGTAGCAGATGCAGTGCACTTCATGCTCTCCAGAGAAAGGCTGGTCTGTTGTGCTGGCTGTCTACGTCATATACACAAATATTGTAAGAAAGAATTGGGTTGATATGAGCAGGAATCAGAAGGTTCTGAGACTTAAAAATCAAAAGCATTGCCTGATTTAACTTTGGCCAGTTTCCTCTTGCAGGTCATCCTGTGCACCTTCAGACCACTCCCATCTTGGCTGCTATTTCTAGATTGCTCCCCATTGGAAGATTTTCTCACTACTTGCGCTCTATACATTTCTCCTGGTGTGACCTAGAAGAGAATAGATCCCTCTCTTGTGTCCGCAAGTGAACTTTTTTTTTCAACATAGGCGTGTCTCTATAGTTTATGATTTATATGTATGGTTTATGTAATGTGAAAGCATGTTTTCACTACAGTTCCACAACAGTGACATGAACACAATTTTATCTAGTGAATTAATCTTGATGCAATTGCCCCCTATTCTAAGGTGCTGAAATGTAGCTGAACGAACCTTACTGATAATCCAGGTAATGACTGAATGGCTGAACGTTCTTCACTTGCCCAGATGTTGTGAAGGGATTTATGAACCAAATTGAAAAGATCTTTTGATCATCAATCTCTGCTTTCTTTTTTGTCTGTTGCTGATCACAGCCACAGTATCCAAAATGGAAATGTCACACTTGGAATCAACTCCAGAACTTTTACCTGCTTAAAGCATGAACAAAATAAAACAATACCCCGCATCTGCCCATGAAAATGCCTTTCAATTGAATGTTTGTTTTTGAGCCCCTAAGAAAAGGGACAGTGTATAAAAATGGCTGTAGTTCGTCAACAGTTAATGCAATACTTTTGTCCAGCCCCTGAAGTCTGCACTTTAAGTCCATATTCAGTTGTCACTTAAATGTCTTATGCTACTAAGATATGAATAACAGAAATTGTATCACTACAAAAATTTCTTTATCTAAATATTTGTACTTGCATTTTCACTGAAGTAACATTTAAAGGATAATTAAGGATCAAGGCTTTTTTTGTATATATGGCAATGAGTTTTTATACATACCATAAATTGGGAATTTTGGACGTAATTGGCAATGAAACAAACCATTTATTATATCTATATCTATATCTATATCTATATCTCTATATATCTATATATATGTGTGTGTGTGTTTGTGTGTGTGTGTGTGTATAGGTAGGTAGATACACTAAAATGATCTCTTTGTTCCTCCTGTCTATTCTTGCTGTCTTATTCTAACTCCTTTTCCATATGTTTCTTCACTTCTTAACCTGTCTTCTCTCTGGCTCTCTGTGTAATCAGTGCTGTTGCTTCACACTGTTCTCCAGATGACAGATGAGGCATACACATGCACACACTCCAGGGAAAATGCTTTATAGACAGCATCTTGGTCACACTTATGGTACTGAAAACATCAGGTTGTCCCTGAAACTTGAAGTATATTTTTCAGGACACACACAAACACACACAAAACACAATGAGTTACTTGCCACACATCTGTTATAACCCACAGACATTGGACGCTGCCATATGTTAGTGTGTGTACTGTGTGTCACCCACAAGCATGTGCTAGAACATCTCTTTTCAGGCAATCACAGTAATTTATAGGAGCTATATAGTATGCTCTCATGTTCCCTCTGCTTTGCTCTAAGGTGTTCCCTACACTTTCTCTTAGTTGTTCAAGTTCTCCATCAGCTTACCCTCACCTCCCATTCACCAATCTTTCTTTCAGAATCACTATTCCCGAATCCCACTTTTTCTCTTACATCTCTTATTCTCTCTGCCCTCTATCCATTTCCCTCCTGCCCCCTTCTCTCTCCTCTCCCAGTTGGTTATTAATGGTTTTAATTTACAGGGAGGAAAGACCTTGGTACCCACGGAGGCATCCCCTCTGCCCCCAGTGTGTACTTGTGTGTGTGACATAGAGGAAAAAGAGAAAGGCCCCTGCTCATTGCTGTGTAACCAAGCAGCAATAACGCTTTGTCTTCTTTAACTGTGCTGCTTCTTCAAGGTATCCTATATCTTTCTCTCTCCATCTTCCTCTACAACTATTTTCCTTTCTCCATTTCTCTTAATTTCTTCTACTTCCCTTGACTTGTCTCTTCCCTTATGTTACTTTAATATTTTCTTATAGGGCTGCACCTAAAAGAAGATGCTTCAAAGCATCGGTCGAAGATCCTCAACCTCAATTCCACTCAGATTCTTCGAGTCAAGCATCAGTTTATCCAAGTGATAATATGTGTTGTGCTTGCGGTTACTTGATAAGAGAAGCTGAAATCTGGTGTGGAGCGATACTCTTGTTAACAGTTCAGTGTGTGACATAGGTCCAGAGTTGTTGGAAGTAAATGACTTTATGTTACCACTACAGAGCCACTGTGGAGTGCATGCTGATGAAGTAATTAAGTTGCAAAGTGTCTAGATATGCCTTAGTGTAACAGCTATTCAAATACTGTGCACTATGTTTGCTTGCCTAAAAGAAGGGAAATAAAGCCCTGGTCATGGTTGCCATGTTTTTGTTACAAATCAGAGACAGAACTTGTATGTTCTTGGAAAGCATCTTAGTATGTATATACATGGTGATCTAGAGTCAGTATGGTAGGATTTGGTTAGAAATATAGTATTAAAAATACTGTTTTTTACTCACAGTTATTCATTTAACTGGGGAGGTCAAGACCACAGGCACTGTTCATGCAGTGTCTCTCTGCCTGCCTGTTATCACTGCAGACTTGGTCTGAACCAAGCTATAGTAAAGACACAGCATGACTTTGAAATCTGGAAGTCTTTTAAAAAGTTAAATTCAAACTCTGTGAGGAAGAACTAGCATATCACTCAACAGCGACAAACATGGCAAACTGCTTGAAACACGTATGTCACACAGAGATGCGAAATCGCAGTTGCTTAAAAGTAAACAGTGCTGTGAATTACATGTCATTGCTTCATTTGTGCATGTTTATGTGTTTATATTGTTTAAAGTTAATTTAAAAAGTCTGAAAGAGTTTGATTTGAACAAAGATGCACATGTGCTGCCTGGCTCAGTTTCCTGCCAAATCCATCCAAAATGCCATGTCAGTGTCAATGCCATCCAAAAAATAAATAAACAACTAAATAAATAATCATAATAATCTTAATAATAATAAACAAGCAAAAAAAAAGAAGAAAAAAAAAAGAAAAAGAAATCGAGTAAAGTCAGACTCTGTCGCAACCCCGCTTTCTTATGTCTGAGAAATACCTAATGTCTTGACACTGCCTACAGCAAGTTGTGACCAGCAGCCCTGTTGTTCAGTGCTTCCCCTGTGGCCTGGTTTGTTGAAAAGGTTGCTTGTTATTACTTGTGTTACCAACGTTGTTGCTGGGTAACCACTGATGAGGCATTGCATGTGTCCCAGAGGTCACTTGTCAAATAGAGTTCAGTACTATTATGTACTGTATGTTTACTACCCTGTCATCTGAAGCACTTCCATTGGGTCAAAGGACTTCTCTGGGAACCACCCACCTGAGTGCAGACAGAATATACTAGGTTCACAGCAGCAATGTGTAATTTTTTATATATAAAACAGAACAGAACAAAAGCCATTAAAATTATTTATATTTGCAAGTTATTGCTGTAAACATGTTCCTGAGTACTTAACTAGAGACCGAAATATCCAGGCTACACAAAATTATTAACACAATAAAAGACCTTGATGTATGATTTTGAGAAACAAAGAAAAGCACAAAGTAACATTGAAAATGAAGATTTTTGTTATAATTATACATGATTTTTGTATACAATAGACTGCAAACGTACTCGCTACGGTAGATGATTTTTCAGTTTCCATAACTCTTGTGTTTTTATGCTTCACTAGATTGTTTCTTACTTTTTTAGTTCCACCTTCCCATTTGGCACTGTGACCGGTGAGTGTGTTCTTTCTTTGATTATTTGTTGCTTGCCTGTTAGCCTGACCATTGCCATTATAAAAGTACTAAAACTACCCAAAAAGACCCACACAGATGTTTTCAGTTTTACAGCCAATTAGGTCACTAGGCTGAAGCAGACTGGTAACTAATGAACTGGCCACTTCATTAGTTACACCTTGCTAGTACTGGGTTGGCCCCATTTTTGCCTTCAGAACTCCCTTAATTCTTCATGGCATAGATTCAACAAGGTGCTGGGAACATTTCTCAGAGATTTTGATCCATATTGACATGATAGCATCACACATTTGCTGCAGATTTGTCAGCTGCACATCCATGATCTCAATTTTCTGTTTCAGCACATCCCAAAGGTGCTCTATTGGATTGACATCTGGTGACTGTGAAGGCCATTTGAGTACACTGAACTCATTGCCATGTTCAAGAAACCAGTTTGAGATGATTTGAGCTTTGTGATATGGGGCGTTATCCTGCTGGAAGCAGCCTGTGGTCATAACAGGATAGACAAGGTCAGTAACAATACTAAGATAGGCTGTGGCATTTAAATGATACTCAATTGGTACTAAGGGGCCTAAAGAGTGCAAAGAAAATATCCCCACACCATTACACAACCACCACCAGCCTGAACCTTTGATACAACGCAGGATGAATCCATGATTTCATGTTGTGTATGCCAAATTCTGAAGGAAGGCAAATAAGTACAAAACTTTTGGGGTTTCAAATGAATTTTGGTGCAGCTTTAAGAACAATCATATTGACCAAAAGTGCTAGGTTATTCAATGAAAAATACATTGGTGCCTCCCACCTATACAAGTCAGAATCAGATAATTTTTTATTTTAGTAACTTTATGATATTTGAGTTACAGGCCCTAAATTAAACAGGGGTGAGTGGAAATTTTGTGATTTTTATTTACACTAATTCTTTCGGCATTTTTTAACCTTCATAACTTCAAAATATGGCAGCATTGAACTTTCAGGGCTGAAAAACACATTTAAGCTTTGCTAAAAACTAAAATCAGTTTACCACCTACTCCAAATGTCACAATCTTTTCATGTTTTCTATTATCAGCTTTAAGCATCCATATCATGCCATATATCATAGTTTAAAATGCAAAACTGCACTTATTTAATGACACAGAGCAACAGAAACAACTGTTGGTGTCCTGCATATTTTTAGGTTTTCTCATAATTTACTAGAGAAAACTATTTTTTTTAGGTAAACTTTAAAAACAAGTTATGGCATCTGAAAGGTATAATTTTTACCTGTATTTTGATATCAGGCTCATCTTCAAGGTGTGATTCCTTCTGTGTTAAAAGTACTTTTCTAATGTAGTGATTTTTGCATTTATTCAAGGAATTAAAACCATGATAATGCTGTGTGTGACCGCTAGACATCTGTACAGCATGTACAAAAGTGAGGTTTCCAAGTTTAACTGCCACCATATGCTGAAATCCTGAGTAACATGTCCAGCCAATCCTGACAGTCATGATGTCCTGAAAATATTGTTTTCTCAATTGGTCATCATGCATGTGAAGGCTAGCTGGTGCCATACAGTCAGTTCAGATGGGATTTTAATTTGAAAAGTCCCTGGCCAATTTTTTAAGCTTGTGACTGTTTTCTTTTTCCATAAGGTGGCATGCCCCTTTTGCTGACTTTATTAAACTTTAAAGGATAACATCCAGTTGCTGTGGGACTTGTATCCAGTGCAGTGTCTTTATCTTCTGACTCATGCTCAGGGTGGCACCAACTGTATACGTAGTGAGATCCATGATGTTTTATCACAATGCTTATTTTAGAGATTTTTACATTTAGATTTATATGTGAAAGCCAACCAGTGGGAAGGCCTGGAGACATACAGACATGGCAACTTAGCAGCAGAGAACAGTGGTGTACACGATTTGCAAAGCCAGTAATAAAACTTAAAGCACAACAGCAGTGAGTCTGACACTGAATCTCTATCATGTGATAATCAAACAGCAGCAGGAGGTTGAGAGGTTATGATGAACTTTATTTCATCCTTTCACAGATTTAAGGTGTTAGCAGAGACTACCTACCAACCTTTTCCATTATCATTCAGCCACTACGAGCCCTGCGAAATATGTGTGTGCCATTGTGCTATATTGAAAAGGAGTTGAAGGCAGGGCAAAGAGGCTTTCTGCTAGTCAGGTAACAGGGTAAGTTGTTCTGCCCTGAGAGGTGCAACAAAACTAAGTGGAGAATTACCAGACCAATCAAGTACAGTTTGTGCCCGCCCACATGATCATGAGAAGAGGTGTAATCAAACAACAAGTTAAAAAAACAAAAAAAACAAAGTAGATTGTAGATTGTGTGTGTGTAGAGGCTTCATGTCCTTTGTCCTGAAGTCCCATCTAAGCAGGGATGCACCACCTAAGTTTGTACAACTAGAAGAGTAACTGCCCTCCAGAACACCTGAAGAGAACACTGACATTCTCTGCATCTACAAACACATACCCTTTGTCAGTTATCACAGTCACAACAACTCTGAAAAACCAACAACTCACAAAGTCACTACTCAGTGGACTATATAGTGAGTTTTCCATTTGTACTGCAGTGTCAGTGTACAGCACAGTGGACTCAAAACATCCCACAATGCCTTTTGAAAAAGAGAGTACATGCAGTCATTAACCAAGGATGAATGTTTAGTGCTGGCAGAGATTAACTCTCACCAGCAGGTGATGGTATTGAAGAAAAAGTGCCTTTAGCTGTCTGCTGAGTGTCACCTTAGCAACACACTGAACTGGACTTCTATGCCAAAGATGATGCTTTTCAACGAGAGTCTACAAACCAGTGGGTACAGTCACAGTATCTATGTCCATCTTTTGTATAGGCCTACAGTCTATAGTTTTGAGTACTGTCTCTCTGCTTGTGGACAGATGTTGTCAGTACTGTTATAACAGAATTATATCCATTTAAGATGCAGTCACAAAGATATACAGCGGTGTAGGTGAGTTTCACTGAGTTTGAAGATGGGTGTGGTCCCACCATTGAGTATTCACCACTGGATGTAGGGAGGCCAAGTGGCCCTCTCCATTTGGTATCCCTGTAACACAGTATAAAGAGATATCTTAATCTGATGCATAGAAATATATTATTATATAGTATTATTACATTATTTTCCAGAAAGAGTGTGGTCCAAGACTATTTTGGCATTGCAACCATTTTTGCTGATTGTAGACAAGGATGTTTTAAGGCATAAATTTAAATTGTCTTTGTTTGCTTCTGTGACTGTTAATGTAAACTACCCAAACATGTGTGTTTCATAGCCTTTCAGTTACCCAGCATTTTTATAGGTTGCACAGATTTTGTTTTAAAATTCTGCTGTTTCATATATTTCTCCAGTTTCACTGTGTCGTCAGATTGAAGGAAATATCTCAGTAAAGAAAAGAATGCTCCTGCGGCTGCTTAGCTGCGCTTAGGTCACACACCTGTGTGAAAGATGCAAACAACTGACATGAAATAATTTGGAAATTGAAGAGTTCATAATGTCCTTGTTTCCTCACTGAGCATCAATAGTCTTACATTGATGAAGAGAATTTACAAAGCTCTGTCAAATATTTATAAATGCAAGATGCTGATCATACATAAGATATTTTAGTAATCCACGTAAAGCTACATCCACTACTACAAACATTTAAGATGGTCTTAACTGCATGTGCCCTATGTATCTCTACACTGGAAAACAATGATATTTTTTAGAGAAGAAATTTCAGGATATTAAACATAGCTGTATTATGAACTTTGGCATTCTCAGGTTTCTGTTTTCCACAGGTGGAAAACTCTTGTGACTTTTCTTTTCAGATTTCTTTTTGTCACTGTCTTTATTCTTGCTTTCCTTTCTCTTCCATCAGTTTCCATTTAGTTCCTTTTTTCCTCTCGCTACCTCTATTCTATTCCAAGTACCTTTGAATCATCCTATTTGTACACTTTTTGTCAAGCTTTCTCCATCTCTCTCTCTCTCTCTCTCTCTCTCTCTCTCTCTGTCTTAGTACTCCTATCTCAACCCAATTACTTCAGCCTTCCTTCATGTTAGGTGGCCACACAGGTTTCAGATCTTTGTCTCTCTTTCCCTCTAATTCACACACACACACACACAGACACAAAGCCTCCATCTGACAGGGAATTCATGCACAAACACACACAAGAAGAGGATATCAAGCAGGCGTGCTCTCCATTAATATTTTACTAATATGACAGTTGGGTATGATGTGATGCGATGTGTGTTTGTGTGTGTGTGTGCGTGATGTGTACCCATCACTTTTAATGAGGGCAGGCAAAGCATATGGAGAGAGGCAGGAAGGCAAGGCGTTTTCCCGTGCCTTTTTATTTTCCCTTTGAGTGCAAGTGTGCATGTGTGTGTGCATTTGTACAAAGCTGAAACAATAGTAGCGAGAAACAAGAGAGTGTGTGCGACTGTGTGTGTGTGTGTGTGTGTGTGAAGTGGATTGCTGCAAAGTGAACACACTGTGTCAAAAAGACAGATGTCAAGCATTTTATAACTGTGAAGCTCAAACTTTTTCCTACATCTTATTTAACCAGGCGCACCGGCTAAGAACACATTATTTAGAGCACAGCATAGGATGAGCAGTAAGAGGAGTGTGGAAAGTCATACATGCACATACAGTGATACACAGAAAATGTTTTACTGGAGCTTCCCATGTGACCCTTTAAACATTTTGCCCTAGCATTTAAGTGCTTAAATGCTTTACTCCAGGGTACCAGTGGAATACATAGATGTACAATGCACGAGGCTCTGTGGAGCTTTCCTTATTCATTTTACAGTGACTTTATCTACCTTAAAGTAAGTAAATACAGTGTTTCCAGTTGTCATGAAGCTAAGTTATAATCATGAGACTGCTCTGTGTTAAGAGGAAGGTTGTGGGTTTCAACCCTGTTTTCATCCTGCAGAGGTATCTCATGCAAATTTTCAGACTCATATTGCATTTTTGTTGGAGCACAAGTGGGTCAAGCTTCAAACAGTCAGTGTCTTTACACTGTTCTGATTGCATTTAGAGTATTTAAATGTGGCAGCTCTGAATGGGAGCACAGAACAAAGAAAAATCAAATTGGACCAGGCTAGTCTGTGTTATTATACGTTTATGGTATTCAGATTGCTTGTGGGTATTTCAGTGGATATGTTGGTAGATTCCAACAAACAGCATCTGAGAGCCACTGCAAAGACAGAGAGGAACTACGCATACTGTAAATAAAGTAAAGAGAATAGTAAAGATACAGGCAAGTAAAGAGAAAGATATACTTAAAATGTAAGGGTGTGTGTGTGTGTGTGAGAGCTTTAAGACACAATATAGGAAAAAGGAGTGAAAGAAGTGTGTGTGTGTGTGTGTGTGTGTGTGTGTGTGTGTGTGTGTGTGTGTGTGTGTGTGTGTGTGTGTGTGTATGTGGTTGTGCATGTGGTTATGTGTGTGTGAGAGAGCGGGAGAGCGAGAGAGAGAGAGAGAGAGAGCGAGAATTAGGACCAGGCAGTCTGAAGGCCAGACACTGAAACAAAATTAGAGTCTATGGTTCTGCTAAATGTCAGTGTGTGTGTGTCTGTGTGTGTGTGTGTGTTCACTCCTCCTACAAGCCCTAAACTCCTCTTACCCCTACAGACACACACACACACACACACACACACACACACACACACACACACTCCCACCTCATTAGCAGCAGGACATGACATTTCTGGACCATTTCGGCCAGGCAATGGTAGTCAGGGTGGGGCTGGGGAGGTGGGGTGGGGGGTGAGGGTGGGTGTATATGACAGAATCTTTAATTCTTCGTTTTGGCCACATTCGTACTCGCTTGCCGTTAAAAATCGGCAAAATAAGGAAAAGTCCTTTTAATCCAAAAGGTGGGTTACTAAAGAGAAATTTATGCCACAAGGACGTTGCACAGGCCAGATCATTGTTTTTAATGCAAAAAAGTTAGTATACTGTATGTGATGCGAAGATATTACACAACAGATCTCAGTTACTGATATC